>JAOVVI020000861.1:0-27555 GCA_028571085.2 Nepenthes alata | reverse complement strand
AGTGATGGTGAGCAATTGGTATGCAAATTAAAGAAGTCCATATATGGATTGAAACAAGCATCCCGTCAATGGTATTTGAAATTTGATAAAATTATCTCTTCATTCGGTTTTGAAGAGAATATTTTGGATCAATGTATATACCAGAATGTCAGTGGGAGTAAGACTTATTTTCTTATCTTATATGTGGATGATATTTTACTTACATCCAATGATAAATGGTTGTTGTATGAGGTAAAATAATTTCTCTCTAAAAATTTTAAAATAAAAGATATGAGTGATGCATCTTATAACATTGGCATAAAGATACATCGAGATAGACCGCGTTATATTTTGGATTGTCTCAAGAGACCTATATCAATTAGGTTTTAGAAAATTTTCGGATGAAAGATTATTCATCGAGTGTAACATCCATTGTGAATGGTGATAGGCTCAATTTGAGCTAATGCTTGAAAAATGATTTAGAACGGGAACAGATAAAGAACATTTTATATGCTTCCGTTGTTAGAAATTTGATGTATGCTTAGGTATGTACAAGACCTGACATAGCATTTACAGTTAGAATATTGGAAAGATTTTAGAATAATTCAAGAATCGAACACTGAAAAGCTGCCAAGAAAGTCATGAGGTATCTTTAAGGTACCAAAGAGTATATGCTTACATATAGACGACCGATAATCTAAAAGTTTTAGGGTACTCCGATTCAGACTTTGCTAGGTGTGTTGATTCACGTAAATCAACATCCGGTTACATATTTTTGTTTGCCAGTGGAGCTGTATCCTGGCGGAGTGTAAAGTAAATTTTGATTACTACTTTTACTATGGAGGCCGAGTTAGTTGCTTATTTCGAGGCTACAAAGCATGGTGTATGGATGAAGAATTTCATGTCTAGGCTTACAGTGGTTGATTCCATCTTAAGGCCATTAAAAATATTTTACGATAATTCAGCTGCTATTTTTCTGGCTAAAAATAACAAAAGTAGCAGTCGAAGTAAACACATCGACATTCAGTTTTTAGCCATAAATGAGCGTATTAAATAAAAAAAAATTACTATTGTGCATATCAGCACTGAATTAATAATCGCTGATCCATTGACTAAAGACATGCCACCATTAATGTTCAAGGATCTTGTAACTGAAATGGGATTGAGTTCCATTTTATAATTTTTATTATATGGACAATAATGTTGTAAATTTTTATTTTATTATTATGATATTTCTTAAATTTGTGTACATATTAATTGAATTGAAAATATCATTAAGTTGGATAAAGAATAAACATAGAATTTATTCATAAAGTAAAGTTATCGGATGACTTGAGAAATTAATATATTGTAATACATGAAAGATATTATTCATTATTAGAGGACTTATCACCATGATTCGTATATTTATTTTTTAAGTCTAAAATTTGATGAATTTGGTTATCACATCAAGTTAAACATGGACCAAGTGAAAGAATATAGGCTTCATCCCAATTAACTGAGTTCGGCCCATTAGCCGTTGGCCAATTAGCGTTGGCCCATTAGCCGTTGAGCCGCCAAGCCAGTGAGTCGAGCCGTAAGCCGAGCCGCGAGCGGCTTCAATGAGCCATTTTTTAGCCAAATCCCAGACGCTATGGTTTCATGACCGATTCATCTTCTTCGATCGATTCATCACCTTCTGGCGTTTAACTCAGTTAATTGCTGAAGTATTAGTAGTCCATTAAGTGGTGATAACTCTTCCATTAAGTCAAATAATCAATTTTGGCCGGTTTGAGTACGAAACGCTCAATTGAGGCGGGTGATAGTTTCGCCTATAAATTGAGCATTCTGGATTTGTCCCTGGCACCCAACTCAAACATTACACCATCTAAAGGAGTGAAGGAGTGTCTAAAAGTACGGAGCCGGTCTGAATCCAACGTTCTAAAATAGAGTATCAAATGGCTGGAGGTATAAATTCTAAATTTCGCTTTAGTGGTTGTTTTACCCACATCCATTTCTAACACACCAAGCCCATCACGCAATGGCACATGAACATATGAACTAATATCTGAACAATTAGACATTAAAATATCATAATGAGCTACTTAATGGCCGAATATAGAGGATAACTAAGTCAATCAAATAGTTGGTAGCTAGACAATCTTACCATTGAATTAAAGCAGGCGTTATACATGCAAATAATGCTACTCATCACCGATCTAAATCGGTATCATACATGCGCATCAATTTCACGCACCAACAAATTAAACGATGCACCTAGTTATAAATAAACACTTTTCCTCAATAAAGAGAAGATAAAGAGAAAAAAAGAGAGACAAGGTAAACAAAAGTCACTCAACCAGTCAGGTGCACTAACATAAAAGTCATTTAGCAAGACAAGTGCTTAAAATCAAAGCACTCAGTCAAACGAGTGTACAAAAAGGAGCATTACCCTCCATATATATACTCATCCTCATCCTCTTCAAATTATTGCATTCATTTTCTTATATCTTTCATATTTAAATAGAAAGATCACTAACATTAGTATCAAAAAATATACGAGGGGATAAGCCTTATATGTTTTTTACCTCTAACTTATTTTGCTATAGTGTGTAAGATCAAAATTCAGAATTACAAAGACTGGACCTGTTATTGTTCAAATGTTCTAACATGGCAATGTGGCTCTCTAATTCGTACATCAATCTGAGTTCTTAAAACGTATCAATACTATGTCTCATGTGACACATTAGACTGTTTAGATTGTTTATACTAACTAAATAATATTTTTTTAGATATTTTACAAATAGTACAATATATTTTTTACCACTCAATGGTTGAACTTCATTTGTATAATCATTCAACAATATTTTTTTAAAATCATTTTTTTATAAAAAAAATATATATTTTTGGCGTGAGAATGATGTAAATTAGAGGTGAGATATGTTGGGGCGGCAATTACAAAGAGAATGACGAGTATCAAATAAAATAAGAGATGAATGATACCGCGAATGTAAGATTCTAGCAGGAGGAGAAAAGCTGAGATAAAAGAAAAAAAAATGGATGCTCAATGATGCATAAAATATCTAAATTTTAAAAATAGTTGAATATATTCTCAACATATCAATAAATAGTCAAATTTTATTCGTTATATCATCTAACAATTTTTCTTAATTTTTTTTATTTAAAATGGATACAAATTAGAGTTACAATGAGTAGCAGTAACTGTAGTGATAACAATATCGAAAAGAATGATGACTGTTAAAGGAAGAAAAGAACAAGAAAAACACCAAGAGGGAGCAAAGAAGAGGAGGAAGATAAAAAAATGTAACATCACCAAAAATGAAGTAGAGGGGCACTGCGATGCAATTGCTGTATAATATGCATGCGATGTCGTACGACAGTCGTCGGATCTAATTTCAATGATTAGATTAGATTAGATTAGATTGTCATTAAAAAATAAAAAAATAATTTTTTTCTTAAAATAAAAGGTGTTAATGGAACCCGTATAATTTAGATCCGACAGCTACCGTATGACATCGTATGTATACCTACGGCAACCGTATAATTTAATATCGTATCTTTTATAATTTACGTATTTGTATTTAGATAATGCTACCTATGTAGAGGAGGATGGAGGTGGTGCGATGTAGTTTTATACGACGCCTGTACGACGCTGTATATAGTCATTTGATAGAGATCTAGCGTTTATTATTTTTTATTATTTAAAAAATAAAAAAATATTTTTTTAATAAAAAATAATTAACGGGCATCAATTTTTCATGGCGATGACGTACTGATGCCGTACTATTTACTACGTAGAGTGCTGGATGTCATGACTTAGGTTGAGGTTAACTGTTTTCTTACGCCACTACTTCGTCTCATTGTAACAGCCCCTTAATCAGCTTCATTAGCAGAAAGTTCAATGTTCATGTCGAGGCGCCTTTGCAGCCGCGGGATCTAGTGTTGTGATGAACCCTAGATCAACTTGATGATGACGATGATTGCTTGTTAATTCCTTACTCCTCTTTCCTCTGGCGTTTAATGATTTCGAAATGCAGATGCAAGTCCAGTCCATCGAATATCAATAGGTATGTTTGTTTCATACATGCTTTCGTTTTTTTCCCCCCCTCAGTAAGCCTCTGATTAATATGAAGCACATTTTTAGTAATGAAATTGAGTTCTTAGATCTTCAATGACATTCGGTAGGCCTCAGGATTACGAGCGAATAAATTCATTTTCACCTTTTGATGTAATTTTCTACTATCTCTATTGTTGTTGGAGTTACTATTTTCTGAGTTGCTACGGCTTTAGTTGAATTAGGACGAAGGTCGGCGTATGGAATGTTTTGATGTATTGTAATTCTTTTGGTATTAATTTTATAAGCAAACTATTTTGACTGCCCAATTTAACAAAAGTTCAGTGAATTTTGTTCTTGCTGAGCTGACCTAAGAGTTTTCAAGACAGACTCTTGCTTTCTCAACGTCGCTATTCATTGATTTGACTTGGTTCTGAAATATTTGTGATACGCTTCCAGTTGCTTTACCATTTGCTCCCATGAAGTGCGTAATTGGCAAATTCTCATATTTTTCTTTAGATGAGATGTGGCTAATGCTATTGTACTATAAAGTTCGAATGTTAAGCTTTTGTGGTGCTTTAAGCCTTGATTTTCTGCCCAATGGACAATGGTTTGAGACTCAATGTTTTCTTGGCACATGGTTCTTGCCGATGGGGTTATGTATATGGGGTTATTCACTCCCTTACAATGGATGATTGCAGGGAAGATTGAGGTTACTCTTTACAGGAATACATGAATATATCAAGGGCGATGTTGTTTATGAACACCGTGCTATCAGGTG
Organism: Nepenthes alata; assembly: GCA_028571085.2. Classification (NCBI taxonomy): domain Eukaryota; kingdom Viridiplantae; phylum Streptophyta; class Magnoliopsida; order Caryophyllales; family Nepenthaceae; genus Nepenthes; species Nepenthes alata. The sequence goes on along the minus strand of JAOVVI020000861.1, from coordinate 22,741 downwards.
GGATTTGCATTGGCGTATGTATGTCATTCTCATATTCTTGTTTCCTAAGTTGCTTATGTAGAAGGATGGCCATTAGCATGAGACCTAAACATCATGGGATGCATGAGGAGAGTTTCACTAAATGATGAGTGTGACTTTGTTATATGATGGCATTAAGTTAGTAAAAGAGGGGTTTTTATCAGACTTAATTCTACCTCATGGAATTCTAGAAAAATTAAGTCCTTCAAAATATGAATTTTCCCCCACAAAGGTGATGAAAGGAAAGAAGTAGACAACTGACAGCAAGTGATATCTTTGGAGTTGGAAGTTCCCTGCTGTGCTTCCCTCCTTTTCTTATTTTGGTTTTATGGTTTTGGTTCGTCTTTAGTTTCCCAATCATGATCCATAATTTATTCGTACTATCTATAGGCAGCATGCTGACTGCTTGTCATCAAGGTTTGCTGTTTACCTTTTAGCCTTATTTCAACCAGGAAACCTGCCATATTCTTTGGGCTTGAATATGATGGATCTGGTATGGCTGAGTGCAATTCTAGTTGGAGCAGGCTGCCTTGCATTGGGATACTATTTTGGTGCACATCATCGTGCTCATTCCATTTTCTCTGCCAGAACAACCAAAGAGATTAGTGTTAATGGACAAAAGAAGATTCAGAACCCACAAGCCCTTGAGATTGAAAGGCTTGCTGAAATTCTTGAAGATTTCAAAATGGTAGCGTGTATCTTTCTTCTTTCCCACGCTATTGGTTCAATTGCGAGACCAGGCTTCTCTTTTCTCATCTCTCACTCCCCGGGGGAGCCAAATGAGTTGAGTTCTTCTTGCCTTTTTCTTATTTTATGCAGGTGTTGGTTGTGAGGAATGACCTAAAGATGGGTAAAGGAAAGATTGCTGCTCAGTGCAGGTAGGCATCAACTTCTTATCGACCTTAATAGGGTTCGTGACTTTTCTTCCTTTTGCATGCTAGTATGGAATTTCATTGGCTGAATGCAAGGGGGCATCATCATGTACACAAGCAGTCTACAATACCATTTTAAGCATAAAAATTCAATCTATCAGCAATTTCCATAGAAGAATATTTGAGTGATTGTGTCACCCATGTAAACATGGCCTCAGTCCCGCTATGTTTGGGTCAAGATAAAATGAAAGAGCACAAAACTATTAATTACAAACACTCAACCCATTCGCAAAATCCACAAAAGTAGATTGATATTAGGGCCAAAATTGAAGTAACTTAGTTGATAAATAAGCAGAGTTCTTTCCTTCGCTTTTATTTCTTTTTTTTCCAAACGAACAAGCCAATTGCAAGGGAAACTTTCTTCCACCTATGTAGTTGCTGTACCCAACAGACTGAACTCTGTGAATATGAAGGTGATATTTTGGCCCACCCATTGTAGTCAGCCTGCGAAGGAGAAAAAGAGATTGTGGGCCTCTACTTGGTACCTAAAATATGGAACTGTTTGGTTTATGGGAATGTATTCTTATGATTGAATTGTAATAAAAACAAAATGGATAAATGAAAATGCAATGGTTTAATGGTTAGGTAATAGTGGTTTAACATTTTCTCTATTTTCATTCCCCTTTATTTTTATACGCATGCTCTGATTGGATATGAAAATTGGTGATATAGGTGGTTTGATTCCCCAATTTTATCATTAGGTATTATAATTGAAGAAGTTATATTTGATCAATAAATTTCCTTTTTTTGTTTATCCACTACTTATTCCACCAAGTGCATTTGAAAAATGCATGAAATATCCATCCATCGGCATTCCCTCATATGAAATGGCACATAATGACCTAATGAACTATAGAAGTGGGAATGCCTGAGATCATAGCGTAAGGAGTGAAGGAGACATTTGAAGTTGATGCTTGGAATTAGTATGCTTTTTAGAAAACTGTTGAAACATGTGGGTAGGCCTTTGATTGTATGATACTATAAGCATGCATCTTTTATATTATTTTTATCTTAGTTTTGGGCAAGAGTGTGTGGTTGTAAAGTGCCTAAATTGACTTCTTAGCACTGTAACAAAAAAAATGGTGCCTAGATTGTCTAGAGAAGAAATCAAATGTGGCAACATGCCACAAATGGTGAGTGGGGTACTTCCTGCCTCTAGGTCACGTATTTTGATGATGGGAGACCTTGGCATGGGCAATGACACTGACATGGCATTTTCTATAAGCAGCAGGTGGGTCTGGCTGAAGATGAATTTCGTATTGCACTCTCTAAGAAAATGTAATGTCACCAAATAACACATGCAGAGTCATAATCTTACACCGTTGAGACCTGGACAGAAGTAGATTGATGAAAAAAGGGGTGAAAGTGGCAGCACAGTTATACTTTCACTTGCAAATTGTAGCTGCTCTAAGCCCTAAACTCCACAGTGAGGAAAAATGGTTGGTAGTACTTGGCCAATGACTGTTACTTTGGCTTTCAAAGGAATCAAAAATTATACTTGGCTAATTAACAATTGATATGTGAGAAGAAGTGAAATTTAACAATTGATGTGTGAGTAAAAAGTGTAAAACTCCAAGTAGCAGTTCTTTAAGTGGGCACACACTATGAACTTGTTATCTGATATGAACTAGTTTGGTTGCTATTGTGTCTTTGCTCTCCACACAAGTGGCTTGAAGTTACTAACCGTAGTGTAGGCAAGCATAACATATAATAGCCATCTTTATTATATTGGCCACTTGACAATCGCATTGCTACAAACATTTAATAATCTAGCCATAAGAAATGTCTCATAGTACTGTCACACTTCAGAAGATGTTCTCTAGCTATCATTCTTTGGATTATTTTTGAAATGTAAATAACAATACATGAATGTGAAATCTTTTTTTTCCCCATACCAGAAGCCTGTCTTTTCTTACTAGGATGAATTAAAAGTCTGGGTAAAAGTACTAAAACCATGTCACATTAGGGCATACACTGGTTTTATTTACGCCTTACAGTCACTTGTTTTATTGTATCCAAATTTCTTTATTCCTTTTCTTTTTTTTACAGGGGAGGGATAATTCTTAATTCTACAGTCCTTCCTTTCCTGCAATGAGTTTTTCCCTTTTTGAAGGGGTGATCATATGTAATATATTAGTTATTTATCATGTTAACTTAAATATAGTATTCTATTTCTGTTAACATTTATTTATTTATTTATTTTTGTATTCATTCAGTCATGCAACTTTGGGTTTGTACAAAAAGCTCCTTAATCGTGCGCCAAAAGCATTACACAGGTCAGCCTACTCTGCATAGGCTCTTTGTCACATGAAATTCTGATACTACGTTTATGTCTATCATTTGACCTTTTCTTTGGCTTTACCAGTTAATTTGGTGTATTAATTCAGGTGGGAGATGTGCGGACAGGTTAAGGTGGTGGTTAAAATTGAAAGTGAAGAAGATATGCTGATTTTACAAGTATGTTCTGTTATGCTCTTAGAATTTTAAATACATAAAACTTGGACGAAATCTTTTTGTTTCTCTTTTCTTTCTGATGTTGCTATTATATTGGCAAAGACTGGGAAACCTGAAACAGTATAGTATAAGATCTTGTACTATAATTCCAATGATTTATGAGCAAGGAGAGAGTGTTGTACTTTATACCCTGCTTACAGTGAAAAACACTTCAGATGCATGTACATCATACAAAAAAAGCCTTATGTGGGCCTTGCGTGTAAAACTTTATAAGATAAAATCCTTTTACGGATTGTCAAATTATCACGTTATTTTACAATACAAAATGCGAAATTAGACATCATAACATACTCGAATCAACGTTTAACGCTCTTTTCTCAAAGAACTTGAATCGGTTTATCTCCCTTCACCCTTATCTTTTCTATCTTTGTGTGAGTTACAGAAATTTTGTGAAGAAGATATTTAGTGGTTTTTCTAGAGGGTTTTAGGAAAGGGAAAAGTTGAGAAGGAGGTTAAGAAACTTCCTTAAAATTTGAATTTGAAAGTTATCAAGAAAAACCGCCTCCTTCATCTGCACAGTTATGATGATAAGTTTGCCATTTATAGGTTAGGAAGAAGACTAATTTTTTAATTACATAAATAGCATTCTTTCTATTAAAGATCGGTCTAATTAAGAAAATAGTTTTTTTAATAAAATATAATAAAACCGTACAGGATTGTAATTGTTAATCATTTCAAGGGATTACTAAATATATGTCATGCCACGTGGAACAATTCTAACATTATGGAATGCTTTTAAAATGCATAGGGCCGGCCTTATTCTGATTGTATTTCCTCTGCTGTGGGTATGCAGTGTGAAGGTGGGGGGTTTGTTTGATGTACTCAGTAAACCAGGTGGTTGTATATTAGTGGCCGATGCTCCTCGTTAATGTAGGTGTATTCTAAATTTTTTCTCTATTGCTTGGCAGTTGCACTGCCCCATCTGCTTCTCTTACCTGCTTTCTTCCATATGCAACTCTGTATGCTTGACTATGTCCATTTGAGCCTGGAATTTCATGCATCACACTCCAAACAAATAATGGATAGTCAATGATCTCTTCTCCGTTGTCAACTTTTTTATTCTGCTGTCAACTTCCTAGCCATTATCCCTATTGCTCGACACCATTGATGCTTTGCAATATTTGATGATTTAGTTTGTAATCAGGTTGCTAAACTATAACAAGGAACTCTTATGTTTTCCACTAATCATCTGACATCAGTCCATAGTATTGATGCAAATATCGGCCGATATGTGTCGGTATTGGGGCCCTCCAATACCGATATATCCCTCTGAGACAATATCCCGATAAGTCGCTATATAACTGACATACCACGATATATTGCCCAATACGGCCCTATCTACTTAGATTTTCATAAAAAAATTTTCTTTTTGATTTATCAATACCAATATACATTGCAGATATATCCAATACTATTATAGCCACGACCCATATCAATATTTTTATCCATATATGTTATTACTCATTGTATAATGCTTACTCTTTCATATGAAACACCGAGTTTTGACTCTCCCTGAATTGTGTTTCTAACCAATGAGAAGTGTTCTGAGATGAGGCTGCTATTGATCCATGAAACCTCACCTGTGTGTCTCCAGTGGCAGACAAGCAACTTTTTCATAATTGGACCCGACTGGTTAGTTTCACTGGCCAATCAAATCCAGCTTCCTGACGGATTTTGAAAACACCTTGTTTTGTGACAGAATGACTGCCATTTTAGACAAAAAAAAAAGGAAAACACAAACAAACCACTATACATTCGACTGGTATTTTTTGATGAACTAGTTCACTTCACATTACTTTGAAAAAGCTGGCTGTCTGAGAATTGTCATTCCCTTTGACATGTTGATTTCTGAAGGTCTTTGAGCCCTGCTGGATGAAATTTGAGGCAAAAGGCCCTACAAACTGCTTTGTGTCATCTTGCCTTTTTTAGCCTCGTCACTTTTACTCTCTATAAATTGGCCAAGCATTTGAACCTATTTTTCTTTTGTCTTTGTTTCCCATCCCCCCATAGTTAATTCTATGGTTCCACTATTACCTATTGCCATGGATGAAAATATCGGCATCGGTATCATTTGTGACTATATTAGTGTCGGACAATCTGTAATGGATATATTAAAAGAAAAAAAAATTCTGAAAAATTAAATTGACAGAGCCAATTGGTTGATATACGACTATATTGGTTAATATATCGTGATGTATTACCGATACGAAAATATTTTATGATATTATCATTGTATCCGGAAATATCAGTATTGGGGCTCCCCAATATTGATATATATCGGTCAATACAAACATCGATGCCGATTGCTCAACCACTGAAAGATTGATGCCTCTAATGTTTAGGCAATCTTGAATTACTGCCATTTGGTTGCAGGGCCGCTGGTTCTAGATATTTGCGTAAATTTGCGTCTACCATATGACGACAGCAGTGGCAGCGAAGCAACACCGAACACTGCAAGTCCTTTTGCAGTGGTGCCTTTCTGTCACACCGAACTGAATCTGCCAGTGATCATGACAGAATATCTTATTTTATAATGTTCTCATCACAATTGGCCATATCTTAACAATTAATATATTTTGACATAACTAAACAATGCTTCAGTTATGACTGACCCAAGGTTGAACCATCAAATCTTATCACGACTCCAGCCTAAGCAAATAATTAAATAGACTCGAATGGATTTTTTTTTTTTTTTGAATTTCCTTGAATTAGAAAAAACCCAAATAACCTAAATGACAGGGTCAAACCTGAACAAAACTAAATTCAAACAGTATAATATCCCTGACACTCGGCAATAGACATAAGGCCTAACTGAACTACTCTATTCGGTTCCCAAATAAATCAATTTAACAACCTGGTCATACCAAAACTATATGTGAGAAAAACATCTACAAAACATCTTGCAATGATAATATGTAGCCTGTACAAATATCTGTAGTGATAGAAGTATCTGTCAATATTACAGATTATAAATAAATCAACTAGACAAATTCCTAACAAAATCTTAAAATAAATTCTAATACATGTTCAACAATAAAATAGTAACAAAAGTCTTTGATCTTCTCCGTCCAAGAAAGTAATTCTAAGGCCCTATATCATGAAAGATTAGATTATGAGCCTAAAGTTCAACTTATACGTATATACATATACAAATCATGTGTATAAATCCAATAGTAGGATTGTAAAACTGAAAACATTATGTCAAAAATCAATATGTTCAAATTCCAAACATGTAATCTAAATCAAGATTTCATACACAAATTTTGTAATTCATTTACAAATATTAAATAATCCAACTATACAAAATCACACAAGTTCCAAATTTCATAATTCCAAAAGGCTCAAATATTTAAAGTTGGATCAATTTGAATATTGTGCAAAACTTGCAAGTCTTAACGGTCAAAACATTTTAGATATTGAATACATGCAGGTAGAAATCCTAAAAATTCAAAACATGCTAAAAATTGAGAACTAAGGATCAAAAGGCCAATTTTGAGGAAGGTTTACACATATTTTCCATAACCTTAGGTCAAAATACTACCACTTATATCCATAGGCGGGCCATTTACAAATATACTCAATGAATGGGGTTAAACGCCACTTTCTTTTATCACCTATAGGATTAGGTACAGTCCTTAAGGGTACTTGAATATACTAAAATATTTAAATATATTTTGTACGTTCAATTCCTTACAATAAATTTCAACAAAATATCAAATGGTATACTCTGTAATAAATATCCAAAACTTTTTCTTTTTGTAAGAAAAATACTAATTCAAAACTTTTCACTTTATGAGAAAGTGCAAATACAAAACTTTCTACCCTGTACAAAAATACAAATATCAAAATTTTTCATCATGTGGTAAAGTACTAACTCATATAGAAACAAATTAGAGTCTAAATTGAGACACTTACATAAAATAGCACATATGCATGGCCAAATATGCAAATTTCATGACTTTTATTTTATATATATTTTCACATATAAATATAATATCTCAAACATTTGCTTATTTTGTACAAATTGAACAAAACTCTGAAACAGTCGATAAAATCAAATAAAACTCCGAATCTTTATGTAAAAATCACATGTATGTAACAACATTCAAAATAGGGGTGTAAAAGGTGGCACACATATACAACAAAACAAGAAACATGAACAAAAATTGAAGGACATACGAAATAGCTCAAAGAGCAGGCTTATAATACTTGCTTTTAACGTGCAATCTAATAAACCTGACTTCAAAATGCTCCAAAATCTTCTTCTTCCTCTTTCTCTTTCTTTTTCTTCTTCTTCTTCTCTTCTTTTCCCTCTCTTTGCTCTCCTAAATTCCCTACAAAATGACTTGAAAAAGACTAGGAAAACCCTAATCCTAACATGTTTTGACTCTTTCTAAAATTGCGGAATTAAAACACACACGGATATACAATACACGTAAAATATATTTAGATCTAGATATAAGCAATAAGCACAATAAACAAAAATATATAATATCAGATTTTTGATAACGAAGAAAATTCTCGATAATCACGGTTATTGAGTAAAATCCTCTGAACTTTTACAGCCAATGAAAGTAATGTACTAACTAAGTCAACTTATAAATTGGATGGTACAGACGTACTATATTTTAGTCTATTTATTCCCGACTTCTGACCTCTATTAAGATACTTCTTGAATTTGTCTTCAATAGTAGAACTAGACATCCTTCGGTCTTATTGTCAATCTTGCTTCACAAGCCGTAGAATTTTCGCACACCACTGGACCCCAATTTTCATGCCACCCACGTCTCGTACGATGGTCAACAAACAATAACATGTGTGTATAGCAAATAATATTGTTGAGAAGGCCTAATGAGAAAGCTTTGAGATTGTACTCAACAATGGAAAAACCATTTTCTCAAAGAGGAGCTCTTATAAGCATTAAAGATAGGATCTTTAAAGGAGTTGCCTTGTAAGAGTATTTTTGAAAAAGTATTGCATAAGATGTGAAAAGTAGGTATTTATAGAAAGGGTAGAAAATTAGATCAAAAAGATGCATCAAATAAAGGTACACACCCTAGCGCTCTAGCGCAACACAGGCACAAGTCAAGCACGCAGTGTAATGTAAGGGGTCCGCCCCCCTACGCTCGTGCTTCAATTGAGCGCTAATCAAGGGCAGATAAACTGTGTTAAGTGCGTTTGTGCGCATCTTGGGCGCACCTCAAGTGCGTTCATTTTGGAAAAGGCACTTGTGCGTGTCTGGGGCACACCTTGAGTGTAGGCATTCTAGAAAAGGCACACGTGTGCGTATCAAGCGCATATCAAACGTGGGCATTCTGGAAAAGGTGGGTGTGAATACTCAGAGTTTCACATTTGCGAACATCGAGCGTGAATCTGACATGGATTTTTGTGACATTGGATAATATGTTAACAACCAACCAAATTCAATCACGAAATATACCAACACATAATATTCTTAACATAACCAAACAGTGCACATACGCATACAACACAGTCAGTGCATGAGTGTCACATTAGGTGCGGCTTAGGCATCAATATTTGCCCAAAACATCCACAAGTGCCCCATAGGCGCACATTGGGCGCACCTCTTTTGCCTCAAACATGCATGAGTGTGGAGACAGGCGCCTATCTTGCACTGGGCATATTATCCCAAATTATCCAATTTTTCCTCAATTTTCATTATAAATTATTTTCAAATTTGACCTAAAATTATATTAATGATGTCATAATTTATAATTAAAAACTAGACATTATAAATCTCATATGGGTCCTTTATGGTTCAATGAATTATTCGTGCTTTCAGACGTTGAAGACAATGCAGAATTCCACGACTTAGATAGGGGTTGGCCAAAGACTAGCTGTTCTATTTGTGAACCTCGGGGCCTTGTTCTTGCTATTGTTTCCAGCAAGGATTCTTTAAAATTACATTTGAATTGAGTTAGAATTCAGCCAATTAAGCAATGCACAAACTCGTGTCAAATTTGAATTAGGCTGTTTTTCTATATATTCAGCTGTTCTCAGCTTATGGTTATTCCTAAGTCGGACCTCTTTTCTGAAGTACTTTGCATGTAGTGGTCTATTTTGTTCTATCTGTTTTGCCATTTTCAGATTCTGCGTTTCTTTCACAGAAATTTCATTTTACTATCTCCTATAATAATGTGCATTTTCGTATTGACAGGAAAGGGCAAAATCGATTCAATTACCCACACATGTAACGATAGATGCAGGGAGAACGCAGATAGCCCCAAGTAAGATTATGATCTCGTTTCCTACTTTATAGATTATTATTCTTATCATATCTGTAATTGATTTACTATAAGCATTTACCTACTTCATTGATTATTGAAATACATTTAATAAAAATGAGTCTTGAAGGCTTTCAGGTATTAAACTTGTGTCCTTGATATCACCTTATATAGCTGATATAGACCTCAAGACTGTGATTTTATCAGCCTGTTGTAAGATGAGGTCGAGCAAGTGATGCCATAATAGTTCTTGATAAAGCTGATGAAGCTAATGCCTTCCAGAAATGGGACCTATGTTGGTGATGAAATGTCTTAACATATTGAGTTGAATGAAAGGAGTTTTGGATCACTCTGGTGCACCGATGTAAATATCGGCTAATATGCATCGGTATCAAGCTCCCGATACTGATAGTTTCCAATATTTCAATAATATCACGATATATTATCATATGGTAATGTATTGTGATTTATCAACAAATAATTTTGAAGAAATGTTTTTTTGATATATCAAGTACAAATATATATTATCTGATACTAATATTGTTGAAATTAATATTGATACTGATACTAATATTGATATTTTCATCCAAACTCTAGTGCTTGAACTACAGTGGCATGAAAAGTTAAGATGATAAGCTCTAAAAGCCGACATTTTATCTGTCTCCCCAAGGAGAATTTGCGCAATATCCTGAAAGTGCCGTGTCATTCCGTGGTACCAACCAATTATTAAAGAAATACTGTCATTTTTGAAATATAATATAAATGGTTATTGAGGTGTGCAATGGCTACAATTTTTTCAAATAATTGGTCAGTACCATGTAGTAATATGACACTCAAATAAGTGGTACCAACCAATTATTTTTTTCAAATAATTTTTCAAATAATCTTTTCCTTCCCAAGATTAGAAACTTCTAGACTCTAGAGCTATTCAAAGCTGCACAATACACTTTTATTTCACTTTGGTATATCCCAAGAAATATAACTCTATCCTACATCAAAACTACTACTCCTACTACAAGCCTTCTGAAATTCTTCTAAAAAATATGATGTGGCACCTGCCACACTAACCCACTCAGCAAAATCAAAGAAGGGCAAAGGATAAAAAGCATTATGCTTCCAAAATTAGAATTCGGTTTGGAAACACTCTTTTTCTTCCTTGTCCATTTCCTTTATTTTTTTTCCTTGTTGAGTGGCCCACATGGTAGGAGGTACATCATCTTTTTTTAAGAATTCAGCAGGCTTGTAGTAGTAGTGTTGCTCTTTTCCTACTATAGTTAACCAAAAAAACTACTGTAATGGTAGGCCTATTTCGTTAGAAGCCATTAGGATGTGATCACATTGTTGAAAAACAGGCCGATCGTTCGATTTCACTCCAGGCACCATTGAATTTTTAGCAGAAGCTTTGTCATGAAAATCTGATTGATGTTTGGTAAAAGTGGAAGAGAGCCAAGAATAAATGTTTAGTTCTTGAAGAAACAACATCAATGTTGCTAAGCTTAAGAAAAGAATGCATAAGCTTTAGGTGTTACTGAGGCCTTTTGCTCCTTGTAGTGCAGTTCTACATGGCTTCTGCAAGCGTCGACTATCATTATTCAATCAGTTTTGTTGTGCGTTGATTCTTCGATCGAATCGTTTAACGGTTGAACACTTTCTTAATGGAAATTTTCCGGTTCAATTTATAATGTTTTGTTCATGTTGTATCTTTTCAGATTCCAGAACCGTCATGGCTATTCTCGGTATGTGACCCCTTCTTATACGTTGGCAATTTGTCTGTTTCCTTAAGTAGCTTTTGTAAATTATTGACTTAAATCATATACATTTAGAAGTTATTACATCAACATCAACAATACTTCCACCCAACTCTAATGTCATGGAGTTATTACACTTAGAAGTTACGATTTTTCATGGAAAAACTTCAACAGATTTACCATCCGTCATTTATGACCACTCAGCCACTCTCCCCATCTCGGGCCGAGGCCCCCTCAATGGGTTCTAAGAAAGTGGGAGTCCTTCTCTTGTTATGTTTTCGATCGTTTTGTATTTACGATCTTCTGTTCTTGACCAACATGGTTTTGCAGGGCCTGTTGATATGGTTGACGACGTAACCGGTGGACTGAAGCTTTTGTAAACGGCTGCCCTCAGTTCAATTCAGCTGCTCTCTCGAGCCATTTAAGAGGGGAACATCGATGTCTTCGACTCTCTCTTCTTCTCTCTTAGTTTCCTGAGCGAGGGAGGAAGCTAAGGAAGAACGAAAGGACAACTCAAATTTAGAAATCGTAGGCAGTCTATTTCCCGGGATTTTGTTACTTTATATTGTTCTGATATTTCATGTTGTCTTTCTAAGTTTCCTCATCGGTTTTCGAAGGTTTGTTCATGTCATTATCTACTCAATTTTGAAGCCTGGGCGGAATGAATCTTCGTCGGAGGTATGGAGATCCTGCTTAAGATCCTGCTTTTTTTCTTGAAATAGGATTCACCACTCCCTTCAATAGCTTCTGATGACAGATGATTCATTTGATTAGATGGAGTGAAATTCGGGTCGGGTTTTCATATTCAAAGCTTCCGTTTATGTTCGGGTTTGTCTAGTAGATCAGTGCAAAGCCCACAATGAAATTGAAAATTTTGAGTCATATGAGAAATTAAATTATAAGATGGGTTGTAAATAAATGATATAAATATTATTATTTTTTTCCAAAAAAATTAAAATTTGAGATTAAAGTTAAAAAAAAAATTATAAAAAATGTCAAAGTGTAGAAGTTTATTATCAATATTAATATTAATTCATTATATTAAATATGTTATTTTAATTTCTATTATTTATGACTTTCAATATAAATTTAACAATTTTTAAAAAATTGGAGGAATTAATCTTTAAAAGGACCATAACATAACGTCAATCTGCTTATGGAATTTTACTATGATTATTATAAGCTTTAAGCTATATTATTAATTAAATAATAAATTTTATTTTTATAATATAAAAAATAAAATTAAAATAATATATTTAAATGTTGTCTAAACTATTATTTTTCATTAATTTAAAATAATTTCGACCATCCTAATGTTCCAAAAAAGATAAAATAATCCGACTCGGAGGAGTTGGAGCCTTGGACGGCTTCAATGGCGGGAGGAACAACACGGCATCGCACGTCCGTTTTTCCAGAAAAGGATCGTTGACGCTTTCCCTCAGATATTTAATTCGTATTTTTGTGGTTGAGGTTTCAGAATTTGGAACCCTAATTGAGTTTTGAGTAGCAGGAAATCCGATATTCGGATCGCAGAAATCCCTCTTTTACTATCGGAATTTTACTGCCTCAGATCCGAAATTCATTAGAGCGACGGAGTTTATGGAGTCAGAGATATAATAACCGATATTTCGAATCTCTTTTGGTGAAGTTTATGTCTATTTCCTAACAAGATGATAGAAGTCTTCTTGAAGGAAATTAGAGAGAGGATCTTTTTCTTTTTTTTTTCTGGCTGAAGTTGCAGGTATGCTGATCGTTGCTCGTATACTCAAATTCTAGAGGGAGAAAGAGAGAGCATCTGTTGAGAATTCGATGATTTAATAGCTTCCTGGTTGCAAAGAATAAATAAATTTACTTGAAAACCACGGAGGGAGGGAGAGATTGATGTACGTTTGATTGTTGACCCAGCATAGAAGATTATCAAGCAAGTACGGAGAGAGAGAGAGAGAGAGAGATTGCGTTGATTTACATTTGATTTGGAGGAGGTGAGATGAGCAGTAAGGATCCAGTGAAGCTTGACGATGATCAGATAGCGGAATTGCGTGAAATCTTCCGGACGTTTGATCGGAATGATGATGGGAAGTTGACTCAACTCGAGCTGGGTTCACTCATGAGATCCCTCGGCCTCAAACCGAGCGAAGATCAACTTGATTCTCTAATACAGGCTGCCGATAAGAACAACAACGGTCTGATTGAGTTCTCTGAATTTATTTCTCTCGTATCCCCTGATCTTATTCCATCCAAATGCCCATACACACAGGAACAGCTCAAGCAGCTTTTTGAGATGTTTGATAGAGACGGCAACGGTTACATCACCGCTGCTGAGCTTGCGCACTCCATGGCGAAATTAGGCCACGCTTTGACCGTGGAGGAGCTAACGGGGATGATCAAAGAGGCAGATTCCGACGGAGATGGCTGTATCAGTTTTCAGGAGTTCTCTCAGGCGATTACTAATGCTGCTTTTGACAATTCGTGGACTTGATCTGAAGGTGATGAAATCCCCAAATCTAATGTATTTCATTTGACGATTGTTCATCATTGATAGCAAATTGGTGTTGATGTTTCTCCTTCCATATTGTTAGTCTTCTGCTTGCACTGATCCCCCCTTTCTTTTATCGAGAAATGATGGATTGCTTTGATTGTTCTGGAAGCCATGGAAATGCAAGTTCATGTTCATCTTGCTTGTGAATTTGCGTTGGCATGTATACACCATGGATTTTGGATAATTTTGGTTTACTCTGGATGTTGAAATTTCGATATCTTATTGTAATTCATGGCAACACTCAGCATTCTTTATCTTATTTTTTAGTATTACTCCACTGTGTCCATCTCTTCATTCTCATATGCAACACTCACTAATTCATGGCAAGGGCTTAATTCCAAAGAATCGATGCAAGTTACCGTATGTATGCATTGTGCAAACGTGCCTTCTCCTTTTCCTATTGGCAAATTCTATGAATCCCCCCCCCCTTCTACGTTCAATTTAGCTAAGTTCAATTTATTAAATACAATTTTATCGATAACCTAGTTTACCTCCCCTTAAATAATTCATCGAGACCACAATTGCCATAGGAAGCTCAACAGTGCCTTTTAATCGACGAGTTCTGACAAGTCAGGCAGATCCCCTCGCCCATTATTCGGTCTACCGACAACCATGAAACCAGAATGTTAAGTCTTAAAACGCTTCCAAGCTTGTATATCAGTCTATATATATACACACATAGATCTAATGGCATGGCAGTATAATAAGAAAGCATTGATCACGGAGCAGCTGCTGGCCTCAACAACTACTGGCCAGTGGCAGCTCCCGGGGAACCAGGATCGTGGATCTGAGAGTACCCTTCGGCGGCATGTCTTCCTCTCTCTTCCTCGGCCACCTTTTCCTTTGTCTTCTGTCCAACATCTCCGGCTGCCTTTGCGATCTTACTAAAAGCTCCAGCCACCCACGATGTTCCTGTCAGTATATAACGGTTCTTCATGATGGATGACCCGGCGTTGCTCACAGTCTGCTCAGCAGCTGAAAATGCAGTCTTTGTCTTCTCTGAAACCTGAAACTTTTGGTCCATTTCCTTCATTTTGTCGCCCACTAAGGTCGTTCCCATGCCAACCTTCTCACTGAGGCCGATCTTTTGGTCAAGCGATGCAACTTTTGCCGAGGCTGTGGATGTCAGCTGATGCTTCTCGTCGAAAGCTTTTGCTTCGCCGAGGACGCCTTTTCCCAAAACAAAGCCCTTGGCTAGCATGGTTGTGACTATGTCTTCAGCCTTCTGCACGGCAGATCCGGCACCAGAGCTGCTTTGGTTCTCTGTTCCCTGAAAAGAATGAACCCATTAGGCCGGTCTTCGGAATCATATAAAACCCACTTCAACTAATTAATCTGAAAGACATTGAGAGTCATCTCATTTTAGAGTCCATCTATATTTCCAATGATAGGATTTTATTCCGATAACTTAGTACAAGTCATGGCTGCATTAGTATCTACCACATCGGATAATACATAAATTTAGTACAATCTCTCTCAAGAGTAAAATCATTAGTAATAATTTTTTTATCACTTGACTCTAAATTGTTCTAAATCTACCTCTTTCTTTCTTTTACCACCGAATTGTGCACAGTAACATATTTTTGTACCGGGCATATCAGGTGCAAAATTTAATTTTGCAAATCGTAACACAATAGGAAAAATATTAGCTGATATTTCATCCCACTTGGGAGTACGAGTGAGAAAAAAAATGATATGATCCTAATAGGACTCATAAACTTGTAATTCAAATAATCATTTAAAACTAACACTACTTGACATTCCCAAGTAGTGTCAAACAATAAAGTTGTTGGGTCCCGTGCCAAGGCCCACGAACGATTAGAAGCCCAGCCCAACTGCGCAGGGAGCTTACGTGGTGCCTAGCTAGCGGAAGCAGTCGAGCACCCTGCAACGCATTAATGAGCTGCCGGAAAGCAAACAGGAGAGAGAAAAGGCCAGCCAATGAAGGAGCGGCCAACGCTGTGGCAGCGGCTCAGGCGGCTGCCCACGGGCACCCAGCCAATCCCAATTCGAAGGAAGACCAAGCGTGCCTGGCAGCGCCCAGGAGCCTGCCTGCCACCGCAAAGCGACAGCTGACATGACCGGCGGGTAACGACAGTGACCAGCGGCCAAAAAACCCTAGCAAAGGGCATTCTCGCGCCCAGAGTCCCCAGGGAAAGAGCCTATAAGAGCTCCCTTCCCCCGCAGAGCAAGGGGCTCTTCTTTTTCTCCCATCTTTCCAGAGAACCACGAGAGAAAGCAATCGAACTAAGCAAAGATTCGAACCCGAGTCCACATACGAGCCCTCTTCTCTCAACATCTGGATCCCACGCTTACTCAGGCAACAGGAAGTTAGCCACCCACTGCGGTGCGTCTAGGAAGCCAGGCCTTCCGCTATCTACTCATTGCATTTCCCACTCTGAAACATAAGCATCACTCACGCATCATTAGCACACATTTGCACACCGCCTAGCGCGTGCGTCATTTCCGTTTATTACGGGAACTTGCTAACTTGAGTGTCGGAGTGGCCGTGGTGGGAGAAATCCCGCCGGACCTCTGACCTCTCGTTTGTTAATTGTGTTGTGCAGGTCCAGGTTAAGAGATACGGAGACCGGACTGTCGTCCTAACACTACCACGTGATCGGGAATCCGAAGGCCCCCTAATCCGTACAACAACCGCGGACCCGGGACGCAACAAAAGCTATAATTCAAACTAAGTGGGGTCTGACAAATAAATAAGCTTTTGCCATTCCACTCAATTTTACTATAATATCTTTCCAAAAATTACAGCAATTTTAAATTATTTTTTGTTACATTATTCTAAATTTTCCTAAATCTATCTCTTTATTTTTTTTCCTTTCTAGCCTTACAAGGCCAAATTAGTATTAAAATAAATTGTATGCATAAAAAACCTTACCATAGGTGGAAATGAAACAGTAGCTGGCGGCTTGTAATCCGGAGCAAAAGCAACTGTGACAGTTTGATCAGCTATTGTTGCACCCTAAAAGTAAAGCCTAGTTAGAAAGGATAAAGCTTTCGTAACATCACCCGCTGAATGAGGCAGCACAATAAATTGGAAAGAGTAATGCTAATTATCTCACTCACTCACAACTATCTTACAACCCACTCTATATGTTGGGCCCATTTTAATTTTCTCTTTTCTTTTCTTTTTTCATTTTTTAATCTGATAGGCCGTACATGAAGACACTGAATTGCAGAATGTTTATAAACAGATGAGATAATTGATGAGATAAGTGATATTACTCAATCATAAAGCATGTAAAAAAGATGGCTACAAGGAAACTCAAAATGGTCTTCTAAGAGTAAATAATACCGAAAAAAGAACTGCCGTTTCTGCCCCTTGGGCATCCTTGAATGTGACATATGCAGTTTGTGAGCGCTCACTCTCACTGCAATAACGATAACAATAATTAAATAATGAGCAACAATTAATTTTATTTTTGAGAAGATCAATCAAAAGGCATATCCAGTGCTAAAATGGGGAAAAGTCCAGTATACAAAATTGAGAAATCAAAGGCATGCTTGAGGTTGCATTTCATCTTGCAGAACAGAAAATGGACCATTGATTTAAAAATCAGCCGATACGTACTAGTATTCAGAGGAAGCCCTATGACTAAGGAGCCAGTATGCAAAGATGTTGTGGTTCAAAGCCATGTTGGGCTATATAGATCGTGACACGACTTCTTGACCTATAAAGAAATTTTTTTAATTTCTGGATTTATCCAAGATTACATTAAACGAGTCCAATTTCTTAGGGTTTAGAGATTCTTTAACATGAAATTTAGTTACATAAATCTTTTACAGCAACAGGCAAGTGAAATTTCCACTAAAGTTTAATAGGTAAAGAAAGGAAATGTCATGATCCTACCACTAGCTAAGGGAGTTACTCCATTGGAACATCAAGTGAACAAAGCTCCAATTCCATCACTAAATATGGATTTGGGCATGAGCAATTTTACTATCTAAATCTTAGGATCCAAATAATCGTCTAGCATAGAAATGAGTGATGCTATGGTCCTCCCACTTCTTAGTCTCCCATATTCACCCAAGAGACAATATTAGAAATTGAAAATGAATGGTGGAGATTGGATAGCCATTTAAATCACTTGATACAATCTTCACCATTTATTTTTTAACTTGTAATCACTTGACACAATTATTTCTTCAAATCATTGTCCATTACTTAGGTTGTGAAAAGTGTATCTTCCATTTGTGATCATCCATTGGATTACAATTATTTATTTTTCTGACAAAAAATCCAGTGATTCAACCATGATCGTAAGATATTCTTATAAATCTTGAGTATGTTATTTATCGTTTAAAACTTTCTCAAGTATATTATCAAAGGGCACATGCCCCTTGACATGATAAAGGAAGAAAGAAAACAATGTAAACATACCCATGCAATTCAACATATTCTATATCCCCAGAAAAGGAAAAAAAATCCTTGATGTCTCGGTCTGATGCATGGAGAGACAGATTGCAAACTTTCACAGTTCTTATCTGTAATGAGAGAAGAACCCATAAAAAATAATAATAATTGCAAGGGGCATATTGACTACATAACATAAAAAATAATCACAGAAGGCCAGAAAGGAGATGAGGAAAGACTGTGAACTCACATTATGTGTAGTTTAATTGATTTATCTTATGTAAACAGAAAGAATCGTATTTACAATCAATAAGGAAGCCAGAGCAAAAGCTGAATGCAGAGGAACAAGTAAATGGAACAAACTGCTTGCTTCTTTTAGGTTCACATTCATCATAGATAAATGAATCAGAAATCTTCAATTTTCTTTTCTATCAAGCATTTGTATTCTAAAAAATCTGATGACTTGAAGAGGGAACAAGTCTCATGGAAAGATGATAAGAAAAATCGTGAAATTGAAATGTCTTTTGGAATGGAAAACCACCTGAAGAAAACAGCAATCACAGTTTACAACCACTCACAAGACCACCAAGATCTAGGACTTAGCTCCTAATGGTAATCCACCTGGCCGGACGTGACTCCTTCCATTGGTTGATGCGGTGTATCGCATGCTTCAACTATTTGTTTATATTGTTAGAATACTAAGGCTTCTATGAATGAGTTAATGACTAATTAACATTTTTACAACTACCTCAGCTACACCAGCCACCACCTCTCTTCCCTTGAGGCATGTTAGAACACAAGACACTGAATTCTTGAAAAATGCAGGCACGTGAAATGAAAATAGTTGCTTCCTATACGATCTTGAGAGTAGTAGAATCTTACTTAATAATATGGCTAATCGCTGTTCAAATATAGAACATTCTGATCAATTTTAAACAAAATTCCCAGCCATAATTCAAATATAAATTCAAAGATGTTCTACATTATAATTACTTTAGAATATAATGGATACACAAAGGAAGAATGGTAAGATAGAAGACAGCTTGGCAATGCTAAGTGCTAATTCACAGCATACAAAAAGATCAAGAAAGTTAACCTGCCAGCAGATGATGCATCCCCATCAACCAATGATCGAGATTGCATAAAAAATCTATAGGTAAAACAGACCATAACAAAACAATGATAAAATCCATGTTCTAAGAAGAAAGAAAACCAGCAAGACTAAAACCAACCAAAACAATAATATAATCGATGATCTTAAAAGGAAGAAAACGGGCAATATTTACTGGATGAGACACCTCAGCTAAAAGAACATGAAAGACCAAAAAGGGTTACAAGCCAACTCAGAAGATGGGGGCTGTTGCAGGAAGATGAAATATGAGCTATTTTAGCTAGTACACGGTAGTAGAATCAGGTCGGCAACTCAAAAGATGGGAGCTGTTACATGAAAGCGTATGGTAATAGTAGACACACTTAGGATAAAATTTAACACAAATTGTAAAAGAAACTGAACAAGAAGAAAAGGAATCTAAATAAATTGACTATGCATATATATGTGGTAAACATAGAAATATTAAAACAAAAAAAAAATGGAGATCATTTATTGTAGATTCAACTTTAGAGATGACATCCAAGATGTTATAAAAGTGGAGACGGGACTACAAAAAATAAGCTAATTTGTAGAAAGTAGCAATAAATTATTTCCCTGCTTATAGTCCTCAAGAAGGCTCACCAAAATACCAAAAGAGACGTGGCTATTTGCACACATATATACATCCCAAATCCCCTCACTAACTTAGTAGCTATCGATTTCAAAGGATCTTTGAGAGCATGCACCCCCCCCCCCAAACAAAACGGGCACATGACATGCACACAAACAAGACGACAGAAACAGGAAAAGAAAAGGAAAGAGGATGAAAAAGATCCTGACTGATGACTCCAGAGAACTGCAAATGTTAAAAGGTATTGGGGCCAAAATCCTTATTCATATGGCTAAGAAACAGGAGACTGCAATATATTCACTTTCTAACCACAATCAGAAAAATGTGAACTGCCCCTGATTGACAAACAAATACTGGCAGCTAGAGCAAGGCACAAATAAGAAAAATGAATTTTTTGTAACCAATGCCAAAGGAATATTGATTATGAAGACAATCTCAAATTGATTACTATAAAACAGCAGCTTGGTGTATGAAACTCCTAACATGTGGTGGTCCAGAAAAGGGTCGGGGCTACTTTGAGTTTATTACACGCGGCCTTACCTTGCATTATGCAAAAAGCCTCATATTTGCCTCAAATTGATTACTATATAATCTCAAACCTGCCTCATATTGCCATGAATAACTTGATTACGCTAAAATATGAAAAACAATTCTCAAAATGTAATGTTAAGCAATGGCCCATTGCATTGGTTAGAAAGACCAAACAATGTTAAGATTTGATGGAATTTGAATGAATCCTGAAGGGGATCTGCACCCACATAGGTTGAAAAGGATGGGTCCTAAAAGACTGATTTCCGATTCGATTTGCAGAACAGATCATCCATGCACAAGATCTCAAATGTGGTTAAAAGGCACAGATGTGATGGGTTCCTTGGAAGAAGTCTTCTGGTACTTCCCTCGAACCTGATTGAAGGATCTCACTCAGCTTCATCTATTGAACCCTTGGTGTTCCTAAGAGCCTTCGCCAAATCAACTCAGGCATAACTCAAAGGAAGCCTGCATTAGCACACCTGAATTATGAATGCAACCCTGCACACATGTTCTGTTTAGACCACAGCATAGACTTGTCGCATCAATCATGCTTAGATCATCATTAAAATCCACCAATCAAGAAATCCTTGCCTCAAAATGGCCAAAAACTACCAACCGAGGGCTGCTGGGACTAATCATTTTGGGCAAGCTGCTCAAGTACCTGCTCGGCGTGGCAAAAGCCATCATCATCTACCTGCCATGCATGGCTCAGTCAACTCTTTAGGGAACTTTCCACCTGCCTCGACCACTATAGATATCAAGCAAGGCAAATTGGCAAAGGACAGGTATTTCTATTTCGTCTCTCAAAACCCAAAGGTTCAATCCTTGTTCCATAGAACCATAGCATCCTTGAAAAAACATACTCTCTGCTGATTCTCTCTAAATTCTCTCCAACTTGTTCTCCTGCATGTGACTTAACACCCTCACCTAACAGGGTGCACATTAGACAATCCTCTGTAATATCTAGCGTCCACAAATTCAGTTTACTGCCATCACGTTTCAATAAGCTGACATCGGATTGGATACCCTAGAAGAACACCATAATCTACGTAACTATTGTCTTTTAGTTGTGCATGCTCAAATTCGGAGTTTCCGTTCAGCAATCATCTGATCCAAGCAGAGAAAATTTCGTTCTAGATGCAACGAGATTGAATGTCACTCAAGCATTAAAAGATTGAATCAAGCAGAGACAGACTACAAGTTAGAAAACTAGAGGAACACAATCACTTGCCAAATTGAACCAGTGAGAAATAATCGTCATCCTAAACCTATTGAGCACTCAAAACTGGGAATTACAATAACTGAAAAGCCTCCATAGGTCTATAACTGCCTACTGATACATAGGATCTTTTAGCCCCTTATGGCCGTGGAGAAAAATTGGACTATTCAGGGGTGCTGGTTTCTATACTGCCCAATATGGCAGACTTAAGACCCAAGAATATTTTGCGATATTTTACAGCCTTTTGAGAACTAAGAGAAAAAGGAAATCTAGCTTCCAACATTCTTTGTTGTCTGTCCATCTGAATCCCCTGAATTGGCCAAAACAGACTAACAAAATGGATAAATTTCACACAGAAACCGGAATACTTTATTTGCATGAAAAAAAATTCAAATTCAGCTATTAATGACTAAATTGTACTTTGTACACTAAAATTAACCCGATTTCATAAACAATAGCGGTTTGCACATATGCGATAACCAAACAATTCGATCCAGTTTTCCATGCGAAACAGTGCAAAACAAATCAATAACTAACACGAGATTCAAAAGTTAGGCAGCATATGCGAGATTCGATTAGGATAAAAAAGATTCTATTTATATGAGAGGAGAGGTTTTTATACTGACCGACATGGAATCTGATCTAAAAGGACAAGATCGAGGAGATACAATACGATAACTGCAGCGAGTGTTTAAATGAGAATAAGAAGAAGAAGAAGTCGGTTTCTGATATGGAATCGAGAAAGAGACGGAGAGAGAATGGGGACGAAGAGACTGGAACGGAGGGCTTCTTCAACAGGCCATCGACGAACGGATTAGGGTTCCTTCCTTAGGGAAGGAGAAGGAGAACCAGTATTTACTTTTCTTATTTTTATATTAAAAATAATTTAACGATAAAAAATT
>JAOVVI020000860.1:7939-27558 GCA_028571085.2 Nepenthes alata | reverse complement strand
GAACATGTCATTATGTAGTTTTTAATAGCCAGATTATTATAAGAACATTAATTTCACAATTTATAAGTTATTTGTAATTTTTTTCATATTTATGACAATTTTAGTAGCTAATTTGTAAGAATTTAATAACTCTGAAACATTAGTCCTATATATATATATAGGACATATCATTTTTGGCACGGCATAATAACAGTGAAAGTAAAATTTAGTATCAGTCATCATTTTTTTTTTATTTTTTTTTTAATTAGCTTGAATCAACCTATTTTTCTCAAGAGAATATTAATTTTCTTAAGAATGTTAAACTTGCCTTAACAAAACAACATGTTTTACCTGGGCCAAATCGGCTGAGAATATGCCAACTTTATATGCGATTAAGTATTTTTGTATAGTCATGTTATGGTTATAGTCTACAAATAGAGATTAAAAATGCATATCATTTTTTTTTATTTAGATTCTTATTATCGAGTACTGTTAGATTGAACGTTTCAGAATTTAGCATAACAACTGCAACGGATATAATATTAATTTTGTAACATCGTAATCATTTTCAAAGGTTAGAATGTGAGTCTTATTTTGTTCGATCATTTATGTGATATGTAGGTTGGAATTTGGGATTCAATTTCATTAAGTTTTAGACGAGAATGTGCCCGTCCCCTAAGTGATAGTTGCTCGAAAGTATGTGTAACATTTGAGTAACTTGTACATTCGATTTTGGCACTAGGCTAGGCCATCTTCCATTAATGGGGCTCCTTGTATCCTATATCTTATCACCATAGTAAAAGAGAATATGTAACGTCATGAATATTTTATATATAATAATTTAATAATTTTTAATCACTATTGGACTAAAAATTTGTATAATTAGACTGATGTGTGGGCCTAATAAATTAGAGTAATTTGATCAATGGATTTAAAAATTAATGATTGAGCCACTGAATTTAAATTTAGATTAATTAGTAAATTTAATTATGAACCAAGCTGACTAAATTAGAAGGTAAGCTAACGTGTTAATTGAAACTATAATAATAATAATAAATAATAAATGTGATAATAATAATAATAATAATAATAATAATAATAATAATAGGGATAGAGTCGAATGGAGGAAAGGAAATAAAAAGGAAAGAAAAGAAAAGGAAAAGAGAAGAAAAGAAGAGAGTAAAGGAAAGAAAGAGAAGGGGAAGAAAGAAAGGGAGGAAGGAAAAGGAAAGAGGAAGGTGCGTATGGGCAACGGTAGGATCCGTCTCACATGAAAATTAGGAGGAAATTCTAACCGGCTCTTCTCATTATTTAAGCGGCAGTAGGGTTAAGTAAGGGGGAGGACGAACTGAAGAGGGAAGGCTGCTCTACAGTTGCCGCCGCCGACGTCGGAGAGTGAAAAGGAAATTTGAGGCAAGTAAAATTTCTACATTGCAAAATAAACTCTTCCTTCATTCTTGTTAATGTTGAATCTCTGATTTCATACTATGATTGGTGAAAAAAGGGCAAAACGTAGGGTCACATTCGGGAACATGAGTGCATAGCCATGGGTCATTGAGAGCACAACCGATACTTTGTATTTAATGATAAATTGGGGTTTTTGTAAATTGTCCAAGGAAGCTACAAAGCGTCAGTTTTCCATGTCATAGGCCCTGATCGAATGGATTTGGCGCAGTAAGGGAAAACAGAGCATGGTGCTCTGTTTTCTATTTTCCAACATAGTTTAGTAACACGAAGGTGGCAAGAGAACTTGGACCCATTATTTTGCAAGTGATTTCCTATTGTGTCATTTCTTTCCTTGCTCTGCAAAACAAGCATTCTCTATTATAAATCTGCTCCTCCTTCACTTCGATTTTCTTGATGTTGTTAAAATTGGATAATATGTGGAGATTGTTGTGAAAATAATTTTGAAATCAGAAATCAAGAAAATAGAGCATCTTGTTCTGTTTTGGTCGAGGCTTTGTGAGGAAGGGATGTGGAAATTTGGTGATTGAATTGTTAGGTGGGTATGCATACGACGCGTGTGTGTGCGTATAGGCATATATATATATAATCACATGACTATGCTGTACACAGGGTAGGAAGGAGTATACAGCGTATGTGAACCATATCTATGTGTGTGTATATAAATGTTTATATATGAAAACATATGCGCCTGTTGAGTATTGCTGCGACTGTGTGTGTAATAGTAGGAAGATGTGTGATGACATGGTTGTGAACGACTGGGTGTGTAGCCGTGTGTGTGTTGTGAGTGTGGGTGTGTAGTCGTGTGTGTGTTGTGCGTATGGCTGTGTGCTAATGGATGTGTATGACGATGGGCATGGAGCGGTTTGGGTGTGCGGATGTGTCAGTGCAGAAGTGCACTGTGCTTGGTGTGTGGTTGTGGCATGTGCACTATGTGTGTTGGCAGGTTATCTGTATATTGATATATATTCATAGTAGAAAATGTTTATATGAATTTATACAAGTGTGTTAGTATGCCTGAAATACTAGTAGTCGGTTGAGTGATCGTTCCTATACCTCATTGATAAATTTCAATAAATTATTCTTCGCGTTAATTTTATTAGCGTGCATTATCTTATTGGTACTCTATGGATAAGTAAAAGGGAGTGTACGAAAACTCTACGATATCTGGACGAATGAGAGTTCGTGGGATATTAGAATAGTCTATACTTTTCCAATACTGATTCCATTCCGGATATTGAGGTTATTAATATTGAGGAGGGATGTTTATAACCTAGTGATTATCGTAGAGAATGATATATGAGATATTATATGCAAAGGGTATCAGAGATGGTATGAGCATGCTACAGGTACAACCTCTTGGAGGCCTGCAAGAGTAGTGGGGATACCATGGATATTGGATAACCTTGTGGGACTTACCTAACCATTGGGGATGTAAATACGCGGTATTTTGTTTACTATGGTAGAATAAGGTCCATGGAAACTCTTGATCATTCGTACAGTTATGACCTCACATTAAGTTAATGATCGGATTCAATTGAATCCATATTGTCTTCTTGATATCCAGTTGTTCATATGGCTTTCTGGTCGTAATCGCAACATGTTATTGAATTTTGGACAGTGATTGATATATTATATGCTATTATTAATTTTATTCATTATTTTACCGTCAAGAATGCTTAATTGTACTCCTCTATTATTGTCTAGTTTTACTTATTGGGTATTTGACCCACTCTTGTATTTTATTAGCTCCAGAGTAGACAAGTTGACATTAGGATAAAAGAGATCGCGTGTTATTGTGTAGACTCCAGGAAAAAAAGATCTCAGAGATTGAGGTTTTCATGATAGAAACCTAAGATTTTTTTTTATTATTGACTTAGTTACTATTCGACTTTTATTAGATTCTCTTTATGATGATTGATATTTTGGATATCGATATCATTTATTGAAGTTATTTATTACTATTATGGATATTTATTTGTTAATGTATTTTTGATGATTATTGATGGTGTTTTAGATGATAATGATGTGATTGCATTGAGTTCATTTAAGTTATTTGATGACATGTAATTGATGATTTCGGATAATTTGAGACTTTCACTTAGACAGTCTGAGTCGGGTTTGAAAACTTGAGCTCAGATTGTTACACGTTCTAGTTCAACTAACATGTTATCATTAACTTTATGCTTATTTTAGTTAAATTGATCAAATAAATACTAATTTATCGCTTTTTTTCTTCTAGTGTGATGATTTAAATCATTAGATATGTTACTAAGTTATACTGCTAACTCTTTAACCACCATGGCCCGTCCTCCGCATTGATGGTCGCCGCCTGTGGCGCCAATATTTCATTCCATGGTTACTTTCTTTTCTATCAACACGAGCAACCAATATTAGAGTGGACATGGCATAATGTAATTAGTTTTCTTTACTAAAATTTTATTATAATAATTATTATTTTTCATTGCTTGGAAAATGCACAACCCATTTTAAGATGAGTTTTCTATTAATTTTTTTTTTCCTATTAGCACATAAGCTATAAAGAACAGATTGGATTATTGACAAGCTGCCGAAAATGAGACACTACAAGTTGATGTCATGTGTTATATATTCAGATGACATTAAAAATAGCAATTTCTTTTTCGTGTAAAAAATGAGAGGAAAAAAAAGAAAATAAATAAAATGAAAGATCAAGATTTTGAAGCCAAGTCCTCCACTTCACTATTCCAACCTCTTTATCATTTAAACTCTCACACGTGTTATCTCTTCCTTTAACCATTGATAATTTAAAATTATTGAGTTGAGATTACTCAATTTAGCATTAGATGATATTTTAAAAAGTAAATATTGTCTTATTTAAAGTTTTTGTTTATGTTTATGATGCGCAGAATTTGTATTAATAAATTTAAAAGTTTAGAGTAATTTTTTGCGGGCCAAATTTAAATTTGAAATACGTATTAAAAAATATACTAAAAATATCCTATAAAGATTTTTCAAAATTTGACATTAAACAAATCAACTTGTTGTGTTAAAAAACACATCCACTTGTTTCCCTATAACACGATGTAGAAGTGAGGAGTAATAAAATTAAAAAATAATATTTATTTATTTCTTTGTATATTTATTTATATTAAAATGATTAAAATTAAGTGCAAATTTTATTCTATTTTAATTTTACTCTCATATTTTCCTTTATATTTAATGCGTCTTTGGATTCAGGTTATTGAACGAATTAATGAGTCGATTGGTTTTTTCGGTATGTTGAGTTGTAGTTGGTCTAATTTTTGTTATTTTAAATTTGAATCCTACACACCATAAATGACAAACAAGAAATCAGATGATGGCGGGACTTACTCCCTGATATGCCATCTAACACTCAAATCAAAAATCTGTCTCAGGTAGATATAAAAATAGGATGATGAATGAATAATGTGTATATGCATGTTTCAGATGATTGAGTGTTAACGAAGGGTTGAATTCTGATAAGTGCGCTCAACTCGAGAGCAGTTTGGAGATGAAGGATTGAATTTCGATAAGTGTGCTCGGTTGAAAAGTAGTTTAGAGATAGAGGATTGAGCTCCAATGAATGTGTTCGATTAGGAAGCGGCTTAGAGATTGAGAACTAAACTTTGATAAGTACACTTGATTAGGGAGCGATTTAGAGATAAAGGACTAAATTTTGATAAATGCACTCGGCTAGGGAGTGGCTCAGAAATAGATGATTAAGCTCTGATAAGTGCACTTGGTTGGGGAGTGGTTTAGGGTTGGAGGACTAAGCTTCAAACGGCTTAAGGAAGGCCTTCTTCAAAGAGAGGCACTAGAGTTGAGGTTCGTATTTTCTTTGCCATCTCTCTTTCTCTTGTTTCGAACTTGTGATCATCTGGAAGCGCCCTTTTCCATTTTTGTGGAGGAAGTGTGGCATTTATAGAAAGAGAGTGATGGCTAGCTGTCATAGGGGCATTGATTGCACTACGATTTCTAACCCTCTAGTGGAGACCATTCCATGCTTCCCTGGCAGGCTGCACATTTTCAGTCGGTCAAGACGCGGTAGGCTGGTAGTCACATAGGATTGCGTGCTGATCTAGGATTGTTGAATGGGTATCACTAGGCTGTGCTTGTGGGCCCACCCAAAGGAAACACTTGTGACTTGTACCCTACAGGGCAGATCTGAGCCACGTTGTATAGGCCTTGGGTTACAAGGACCTTTTTCTAAGCTGCCACTTCCAGGGTGGTCTTCCTTGCTGGCCGGATCTTGGGCCAATCCATAGACTACTGAACCTATCACTAGTCTCCCATATCAGGAGGTTTAAAATTTTAACCCCCAGTATGTTCTTGATGGGACATTACTGTGTAGGTCTTCACATATGATTTCCTTTCTGAGGTGCGTTCCGTCCCCATGCACTTTGCAGCTCTGGCGAGATTCGACGTTGAGTTTATTCTCCACCACAGGAGACTTTCTAGGGCAAGCACAGTTTGCTCGGTTTAATGCAAGTCGATCTCCTCTGCCAGCAATAAATGGGAGGCTCTCAGTGCCTCGCTTCACAAATCGTGTTCACCAATCATGCGATGTGAAAGTTTGAAGATGACATAGAGTTTATACAATCATGAGTCAAGATCAGCAGAGATTCTTGTCCATTGTTTGAAGCTGAAGCTGAGGATGCATCTACAGTCTGTCTTAGTTTTTCTCTTTTGGATTCAGCCTAAATTAGCCTTGTGTTGTTCTAGATGAGGTCCGAGTATTGATGGCCATTTTCCTCTTCTCCCAATTGGTGTTCAATTATCCTCTTTGGAGCAACTTCAAACGGAAGGTGTCTCAGCCCATCCGATGGGGGGTGGTAATGCCTTTCCCCATCTGGGCAAGCAACTTTGTCCTCTACTACTCTTGGGAGGACTGCTTCCTGAGACTGTTGGGGGAGAATCTCCCCTTTGCACGTCCCTGTCATGCTCTAGTCTTTGACGCTACGTTGGGTCTGGCAGAGACTCATGAACTTAAAGGCTTTAGCTGTGTTTCAATGCTCGATTCTTGGGGGTTACCTCCCAGGTGAGAGCGGTAGCATTTTGCTTTCCTATCGTAGCTGTCTTCCCTGGAGCCGGTCAAAAAAATGTAGTCAGGTCATTGTTCCATGCTTTTTCATTTTCCTCTGATGTTATACATCTATTGTTGAAAGCTTGTACTTTATATAGAAAAATTAATGAATGGAACTACCAAGTATTGTTTATTCTTATATTGCATGGCTCCAATACTCTTACATGATGTGAATAGTTGAAGCGCTTGAATGTTATTTTTCATTACTTGACTTCTAACAAACTGACAATGAAGGCTATTGGAGACTCGGTCTTCTGGCGATCTTGACTCATGTGGTCTGACCTAAACTCTAGGTTGACACTTGAGCCGATCAGATCAGCTTTGTGCCTACAAAGATTGCATGTTTCCAGTTCGTAATCTTGGAAAATGAGGCGACAGGTCATCATTACCTGCATTGTGTAGCCGAGGAATCGAGGGTGTCTGCTATCCATAGGCTACACTGGGAGGCATTATGTCAATCATTATAACAAGTCTAGTGAAAAGATGCGCCCAAGCACCCTGTCGTGAGGGCACGTGTCACAGTCATTATGGAGATATGCCTCTTCAGTATTGTGGAATGACACCATCGCATGGCTGAGATGTTAGCTACTTAAGTGCTGAAGCTCTTCATTCCTACGTCTCTTTGTTTTCAGAGCATCTCTACCCTAGTTTGTCATCTTCCTTGCTGGTTTGCATGGTCTTTCGAATGGCTTCTCAAGGCATCGTTGATATTTCATCCACTTTGTCTATTGGGGAGGTAAAGTCTCTATGGAGTTGGTATTGAGTGTCATGTGATACAATGTGCTTGGTGCTAATGACACTGTTTGCTTCCCTCATCCATGATTCATAATTGTCTATGAGGAGCATCTGAGGCCCAGTCTTTACATTCCGATTGCGATGGAATTGCACAGGATTCTAAGGGCTCTAAAGATACTTGTGGCTTGTCTTCACCCGAGTGTCGTTTGGTATCTAGAGACCTTATGCATCTTCTACCACACTAAAGGGCTCATTCTGGATGTTTAGGCCCTAAAGGTGATCTTTTGAATTGACCAAGAGGCTAATCGGGTTTCCTTTGCTCCCCGTGCAAGGTTCTAGATTGGCGGGGGGAACGCAGATTTGCCAATGGGCTGGAGGAAGTGTTTCTCCTTTGGGGTGATCAACGTCGACTGGAGTGTCCCAAATCAATGGGGCAATGTTAGTAGCGCTTACGTTGGGGATGTTCTACAAGGCGAGAAACTAATAGCGTGGCCATTGATGACACTAGTCGAGGAGTGTACCGGCATCTTGCGCTACACTGATTATTAGGTCTCATGGAGTGCACTAGACGGAGTGCAGTGGGATGTTTGAACAGAGGAGGGTGGTACCTCTACTGTGTCGGGTCATCGTCCCAAGAGGTAGTACGAGGTTTTGCTCTCCTAGGACTCTCCTAAGCGGGCTCTCGACGAGGTGGCTCCTCTGCCTGTCTTGTTTGAGGAGTGCCAGAGGATTGACGCAACTTGCGTGAGGGTGCTTGCTCTAGCTGCTAGCATGCTGTCTAGGAAGCCAGGTTTGGATCAGTTTTTCTCAAACGATAAGGACCTGAGTGACTCGTCGGAAGGGTCCATGGGCAAGGAGTCCTCGGTGAGTTTCTCTGGCGAAGCAGGGATTCCCTCGATCGACTGGCCAAGCAATCAGACTGATGCTATGGCCACATCCTAGGGGAGAATTCCAATCTTGGTGGACTCTTCTCTAGAAGCATCTATGTCGGCCTCTCCTACTACTTATGTTGAGGAGGGCAATGGAAGCGTCTTAGTTGAGAAAGAAGTGGTTGGGGATGGCTCAGAAGCTGAGGAGGCAGGTAAGGGAGCATCTGGCCCCAAAGAGTTGGTGTTCGAGCCCCTAAGAGTTTTGGGCAAGCTAGGCTCTCCCCCAGGTTTTGAGGCACCTCTTCCTCATGATGAGTGGCCTGTACGATCCTCATCGATTAATGTTGGAGCTGAGGGGTCTCCCGGCCCGTTGCACAGGATAGGGTCGTCTCACCGTGAGATATTGTATCATGGGTTCCTTTGCTCTGATGCTGTACTCTCTGTCGTTATTTTTTACTAACCATACCTTGTTACTTGGTAGGTTCAAGGGGCACTTTGAGTTGTGAAGAGGGCACTACACTGGAGGGATACCGAGATCTTGCGGCTATCCAAGCATGCGAAGCTCCTGCTAGAATGGAAGATATGGAGCGCTGAATAAATGCTGCTGTCACCGAGGTTTTGCGGAGTGAAGAGCGGGAGGCCTACCTCGACTAGAAGTTGTCCGAGTCAGAGGCGAGATCCTAAGAGCTCTTAGAGGCAAATGCTCGAGCCCTAGATAGGATCACCTCACTCAAGGATGAGCTCCAGGAGGAGGGGAAATAACTCCAACTCTCCGAATTGAGAACACTCGGCTTGAAGGAGAACTCCAACCTGGTGGACTATCCGGAGGCAAGAGGGGCCTGGACCACATACACTTGGGGGCCCATAATCACCCGAGTGGTAGGAGCAGGTAGCTTTTTGTATATATTTTTGTGGCTGGCTAATACTCTTGATGGACACTTTGAATTTTTAATGAATCAGTTAGATTACTTTTACCATTGTTGCTGATATCTTTGAGCATGTGCTAATTTGCTTTTGTCCAACATTGATTTTATTTTGCCGACAAAGCATCATTGCCACTGTCCTCAAGTTTGGTTGGATGCATTTGTTCAATTGTACTCACTCCTTTGAAGAGATGTAACATTGAGAGAATACGATTGCTGGTTAAGCCTGCAGCTATCGTTGTCGAGATGTTCGTCCATTTAAACTCTTTCCTGTAGAAGGATGTCGTGGCACTGGTAAGGGTGAGCCTTACAAGGGCCGATTGGATTTCATGGCTGCAATCACCAAGCTTTGGTGAAGTCTAGGCCGTCGCCCGCATGTAACCATTGACACTCGATCCTGTTAGAGGACATCGTAAATTTCATACATCAGGTCCTAGTTCGCCGACTATTGTTGACTGATGGTACTCGTCCTTACAGGAGAGAGTTGTCACATATATACTGAAAAGCCCCCTAAAACTTCAATAGCCGCTTGATGGGGACCGACTCTCAATCTGTAAGCCCCCCGGGTTGTAATGTTAAACCTCGTCTGGCCGCTCTGTGATTGGGGCTGAGGTTTAATTTTGAACTTCTCTTGGCTGCTTTGTTGTCGGGAGCGAAGTTTTGTGACCGAGTCGAAGCCGATCGAGGTGCAGGTGTGATAGTTCACCCGACTTAGGGACAGTCTAGGTATTAAAATTGCTGTATGCACACAAGCAATCAAATAATTGGCATAATAAATATATTGAACAAGCAATGAATGACGTGTAAGCATTTCGCATGGATGTATTTGACTTGCGCTTGGCAGGAAATCATCCATGGCGCCTCTTGGGGCGGAGGGCACTCTGGGCCTGTGAGACTAGCCTTTTGCTCTGGAAGCGTAACACATGTGCCCCTCGTAGGAGGATTATCGAGGCTTGGAACGGTCCCCATTAACAAGGAGACTGCTCATTCCAGTCAGCAACTATTTGCCTATGGCCTCTATACTCCGAAAAATCGAGTTTGTCAAGCTGAACTGACATGCTCTTGCCTTCTTACTACCGGTCGATGGTCGTCCAACTGCAAGATCTTGGATATCGGGCTCCTATTGCTAACACGTGACTTGTAAGTATTGTGGGGGACATCGCTTGGCATGCAGGCAGCGTATTCTAGCAAGAAATGACGTGTGCGAGAGGCTGAGGACTCCACTACTTCCAAGGGCGTTCCAACTTGCTACCGATGCTACACTGAGTGTTCTCACCCCTGGGAGTCTGGCGAAGCGCAGAAGTGATCCAAGTGAGCACTGGATCAAAACTTCAAATGCAACCCTCTAGGCTGGGCTCCCTGATCCTGCAAGGAAGTGATAACGACCAAATCTCTCTCACAAATAGTGACCTTTTTAGGTCGACAGAGAACTTGTGGGTGCTACATGAAGCATCTTCCTGGGCAGGGGGCCTCCTGTCATCATGGGAACGGTGTAGATCATGTCGCTCTGGGCTTTCATCCCACATCCCATGACTCGGTCAGCCCTCCAGTAGCGATTAGGCCCTATCGCTTGTGGTTGGCTGGGCCATGATGCCATCATTCCACTAGATCTTCTGAGTAGGTTGTCTTCTCTTTGGTTCCTCCTTTTGGACGCTGAAATTTGGGAGTAGGATGGCGAAACCCATGATGTTGCACCTTTAGGTGAGTATCAATGGTATGAGACTACTTAGAACACGACGCATCTTTGGGCGGTGAGTGTCTACAACTTAGGAGCTAGCCGTTCGTCCTCATGACTACCCGTAGAAGGGCCGTGGCCACAAGAGATGACACTTGTGGTGGGTGTGCTGACTCGCGCCCTGGCATTGGCTATATCTGTTCTCGCAGAAGTAGTGGTTAGACTTTTCTGTTGTTACTATGGACAATGCTAATAATGCGTCCCTATATTAGGGTTACTGAACGAACTAGGAAACCGCTTGGTCTTCTCAGTAAGTTGAGTTGAAGCGGGTCCGATTTTTATTACTTCGAATCTGGATCCTATACACAACAATTGACAAACAAGATGTTACAAGATGGTAGGACTCGCTTTCTAATATGTCCTTCAATATTTAAATTAGAAATCTTTCTTAAGCAGATAGAAAGATAAAAAGATGAATGAATAATACATAGATGTATATTTTGAGGGATTGAATATTTACGGATAATTGAATTCTAATGAGTACGCTCAGTTGGGGAGCGGCTTAGAAATGGAGGGTTGGGCTCCGATATGTGCATAGAAGATTAAGCTCTAATGAGTACGCTCGGTTAGAGAATAGCTTAGAGATAAAAAAATTGAGCTCCAATGAGTGCACTCGATTAGGGAACAGCTAAGAAATGAAGGACTAAACTCCAATGAACCGTTCGACTGAGAAGCTGTTTAGAGATGGAGGATTGAATTTCAATGAGTGCACTCAATTGGGGAGCAGTTTAGGGATGAAGGATTAAATTTTGATAAGTTTGCTTGGTTAGGAAACTATTTGGGATGGATGATTGAGTTCCAATGAATGCACTCGATTAGGGAATGACTTTGAGGGTGGTTGAGAAGAAGGAAGGCCTTCTTCGGAGAGAGGCTCTGAACCTAAGGTTTGCGTTCTCTTTGTCGTCTCTTTCTCTCGTTTCAAATTTTTTATTATCCGGAAACTCCCTTTTTCCTTTCTGTAGAAGAAGGGTAGCATTCATAGAAAGAGAATGCTAGCTAGTTGTCATAAGGGTGTTGATTGCGCCGCAATTTTTGGCACTCTGATGGAAACCATTCCCTGCTTCCCTAGTAGATTGCGCTTTTTCAGGCTGCCAAGACACAACAAACTAATAGTCACGTGGGCTTATATGCTGAGTTGGAATTACTAAGTGTGTATCGCTGGACTGTGTCTGTGGACTCGTCCAAAAGGTGACCCTTGTGGCTTGTACCCTGTTTGGTAGATTTGGGCCGAGCCGTATAAGCCTTTGGCCGGGAAGACCTTTCTTTGTGTTGCCACTTTCACGGCGGTCTTCCTTACTGGCTAGATTATGGGCCAGCCAGTAGGCTACCGGATCTATCAATATTAAATTTAATAATTTTAATAAAAAAATATAAAAGCAAATATATAAATAATATTTATCAAAAAATAAATTATATATAAAGGATTTATCATAAAATTAATTGATATTGTCAATATAGAGGTTTCGTAGTTTAGCGGTAAACTAATCATCTATTTGACGCATTTGGAAAACCTAAGTATCGAACTTTTGAAGGAGATCATCTTCACCAGCTCCCGTCGAGAGCACAAATTGGCAATGGTTATGGAAGCAGAAGCAACCAGCACAGTCCAATCTCCGCAACACCAACTCTCTCCCTCCTCCAACAATGCCACTCCCACTGACGACGAGTCCACGCCGTCGAATCCTCTCTCTCCTCCTCAACCCACCGAAAGCACTCCCGAAGCCGCCGCATCCGACTCCGCCGACGACGACACCACCACCACCACCACCACCACCACCACCAACCCCGACGACACAGGCACAGAAGAGCCCCGCCCAGGCCCCTCCTCCACTACCGAACCAACCACAAGAAGACGGCGTCGCAAGCGGAAGCGCTTCCTGGGGATGATCTCCTCTATGGTCCTCCGCCCTCACGCCAGGTCTGTTGCCCTAAACGACGTTGAACAGACGCCGAACGCTTCTCTCTCTAAGTATCGCCGTCGTCGCCTCTCCAATCTCTCCAAAGATCTCGATGTTGAAGCCCTAATTGCGTTCTCCGTTGGTTTCCCTGTTGACTCTCTTACCGAAGAGGAGATCGAGGCAAACGTCGTCGAAACCGTTGGCGGCGTGGAGCAGGCCAACTACATTGTGGTTCGCAACCACATCGTCGCGCGGTGGCGTTCCAACGTCTCCCTCTGGATCACTGCCGACCACGCCCTCGAGTCTATCCGATCCGAGCACAAACACCTTGTCGACAAGGCCTACCGCTTTCTCCTTGAGCACGGTTACATAAATTTCGGCCTCGCTCCGGCAATTAAGCAATCGAAGATGAGATCGGAAGAAACAGGAAAGGCGAATGTTGTCATCATCGGTGCTGGTCTCGCTGGTTTAACGGCAGCTCGGCAGTTGGTTTCCATGGGATTTAAGGTTGTGATTCTCGAAGGCAGGCTGCGACCTGGCGGCCGCGTCCTGACGCGGAAAATGCACGGCGGCGATGGAATAGTCGCTGCTGCTGATTTGGGTGGCAGTGTGTTAACGGGAATCAATGGGAATCCGCTAGGGGTTGTAGCGCGGCAATTAGGGTTTCCACTTCACAAGGTAAGGGATATCTGCCCTCTGTATTTACCTGATGGGAAGGCTGTTGATTCAAAGATTGATTCTAGAGTAGAGGCCACGTTTAATAAGCTACTAGATAGAGTTTGTAAACTTAGGCAGGTGATGGTAGACGAGGTTAAATGCGTTGATGTATCGTTAGGGACGGCGTTAGAGGCGTTTAGGAAGATATTTGGGGTTGCTGAGGATCCGGAGGAGAGAATGCTGCTAGATTGGCATTTGGCAAATTTGGAGTATGCCAATGCTGCATTGTTGTCGAATTTGTCCATGGCGTTTTGGGATCAGGATGATCCCTATGAGATGGGAGGAGATCACTGTTTCATTCCGGGAGGGAATGAGAGGTTTATACGTGCATTAGCGGAGGATTTGCCCGTATTCTATGATCGAACGGTCGAGTGTGTGAGGTATGGGGTTGATGGGGTTTTGGTTTGTGCTGGTAGGCAAGTTTTTAGGGCAGATATGGCTCTCTGTACAGTCCCTTTAGGGGTCCTCAAGAAAGGAGTAATTGAGTTTGAGCCCGAGCTTCCAAAAAAGAAAAGGGAAGCAACTCAGAGGTTAGGATTTGGTTTGCTCAATAAGGTTGCGATGTTGTTCCCGTATGATTTTTGGGGTGGAGAGATAGATACATTTGGGCATTTATCCGTAGACCCTGCCATGAGAGGGGAGTTCTTTCTTTTATATAGCTATTCTTCTGTCTCTGGTGGTCCACTCCTTGTGGCTCTTGTTGCTGGGGAAGCGGCTATCAGGTTTGAGAAGATGTCACCAGCAGATGCATTGGATAGGGTTATGGACATTTTAAGGGGAATTTTTAACCCAAAAGGTATTGAAGTTCCCAATCCAATTCAGGTAGTATGCACTCGCTGGGGGCAAGATCGGTTTACATATGGCTCATACTCTTATGTTGCAATCGGATCTTCAGGAGATGATTATGACATTCTTGCAGAGAGTGTGGGAGATGGGAGGGTCTTCTTTGCAGGAGAGGCAACGAATAAGCAGTACCCTGCAACGATGCACGGTGCTTTTCTCAGCGGGATGAGGGAGTCTGCTAATATATTGAAGACAGCAAAGAGGAGGTCATTGTTTCCAGCGAGTAAGTCAGAAAGCTTTAGCGAGGAGGACAGTCAGCAGTTGAGTAGATTATTCGAGAACCCAGATATAGAATTTGGGAATTTCTCTGTTATTTTTGACCCAAAATCCGATACCAATGAATCTAATTCACTGTTAAGGGTAGGGTTCCACGGAGAGAAATCGGAATGGGGTGCCATACATCTATATGGCCTGCTTCCAAGGGCTCAGGTCATTGAGCTAAGTAAGATTGATCAAGATGTGAATAGGCTGAAGGTTCTCAACCAGAAGTTTGGAGTGAGATTAGTTGGGATTAATGGTTTATCTTCTGCTGGGGAGTCACTTGTTGCTTCCATCAAATCAGTTAGAATGAAAGCAATTTAACCCACAGCTGCCAGCCCACACACCCTCTTCTTATCGACGTTTGCTTCCCATCTAATACTTTTGGTTGAGAAGGGAAGAAGTTACAGTTAATTGACTGGATGGGTATACATGCCAAACCTTATGATTTGTTTGGAATTGAAGAACCTTATTCATGTGGTGAAACAATGGAAACACAGCACAGCACAGCACAGCACCTTCATGCTGTGATATAGTTTAGTTTTGGCCAAGCAAAAGCTGACCGCACGCAATCCTTGTGCTTAACTTCTTCGTAGAAAGAAGTGTCTTTAGACTGCAGACAGTATAGATTGAAGGTGATTGTACACTAGCTTAAGAACTGGATTCTTTGCCTCAGATGCAGCTATTTGAAATAACTTACTGTCAAATCATATTGATATTCTTTTTAGAAAAGGTTACACGGTTCACCAAGTTCTGCTGTCCTCAAGATTGGAGAAAAGATCAAATTATTTTAAATTTATTGTACATTATTTTACATCATATTATATGCAAGATGCTATTTCGTCTGACTTGTGACTATGGATTACATGAGGTTTGGTGGATGGAATGTGTGTTGATTTGATCGCTGTAGCTGACATGATTTGTTGTTAGGTCCTCGGCCAGTTTTCAAGGTTTTAGCATGTTACTTGGTATGTTTGGTTTTTTGAAATTTTACAAAAAATAAAGCTATTAGGTTAGCCTTTAATATTGATAAATTTCCTGATGTTAATTTGTACATTGAGTCTACTATTTTATTTTATTATGTCTTTTGTGTTTAAAAAGTGCTAGATAACCATTTAATCTATTTTATATTCCAGTATTAGATAGATGCTAACTATTAACTTAAGCTTTGTATCTTAATGCTAGATAAAAGCTAGATGTTAGTTTAAGCTAAATTTGTCCTAAAACATGTCGTGAGTTATCTAATTAAATAGTCTGTGTAGTGAAATTTTTAGAAACGTACCATAAGCTATCCTCTTAAACGATTTGTACATAGTGATATTTATAGAGGAAAGTTGCAAGTAAATGGCCGCT
Organism: Nepenthes alata; assembly: GCA_028571085.2. NCBI lineage: Eukaryota > Viridiplantae > Streptophyta > Magnoliopsida > Caryophyllales > Nepenthaceae > Nepenthes > Nepenthes alata. The sequence continues at coordinate 11,698 of JAOVVI020000860.1, read as the reverse complement.
CAAGTATAATGCAATTCATATCCATTTTTCATTATTTAAAATTATTTTAATTGGATGTTTCTTTGTTCTTTGTAAAGACTAAACATTCCTCAACTTAGGGGAGGGTACAAGATCCGAATTGACGACAGAATAAGCCTTTTTTTGAGTGATTAAATCTGCAATTATGAAATTGCAATAATTATCTATTTTTTGAGAAATCATTCATCAGTTTTTAAAAAGAGAGCTTTGATCTCAATTATCTATTCTGATTCTATACCCTTTGTTGCGTCCGCATATTCCGGCCGCTAGGTGATCAGAGTGCGAGAGCTCTTTATGCGTTCTAGGACGGTCAAAAACGTGCAACATAAGAAGAACTGACAAGGACAATGTCTCAGAAAGAAGAAAGGGGACGAGGACGCAAGGCGTGAGGATTTTACGTGGAAAATCCCTATTACGTGAGAAGGGAAAAAAACCAAGGTAGCGGACGCTAGGTTCAAAAAATTTCACTATTACGAAAACGGAATACAATAAGATGCTGTGGCACGATTTGCTGCCACAGATGGTACAAAGTGTGGAGTCTTGCTCTCTCTCTTTTTTCTTTTCTTTTCCTTTGGAAGTTGTTCACAATATGTGCTTCAAACAACTGTTGTTGGAATCCTTTCCTTGTTGCTTGAATGGGGTATTTATAGAGGAAAATTATGCCGTTGGCGAGGGGACACGTGGCACTGACGTGTGCAGGGGCGCCTGCTACCAACTCTGCCGTTGCGGCGTGTCAGGGGCGCCTGCCACCAACTCTGCGTATTCGTCGTGTCAGGAGCCGCCTGCCACCAACTCTACGTATCCGGCGTGTCAGGAGCCTTTGGACCTCTCATGATGGTGCGTGCTCTGAGCGCCGTGATTTCCTGCGGGGGTAGCGTGTTGCAGAGAACGCGTGTTCCTTGGTAACAGTGAATCATTTGAGTTGGCGTGCTCGGTCATTTTAGTCCCTCTTTTCCCTTGTCCTTAGAAAGCATTTTGGGTCTTCGCCTGGTCCTCGGGTTCATTGAGTTAAGTTCTCGGACGTTCCTCACGCTAAAAGTCCTCAGGATTTCGTTGATGACGTCAGCCCCTCGTGGGGCTCTCGTGCCTTTTAGTCAAATTGGCCTCTCGGACCGTTGCCGCCATTTTGGCTTCCTAGGACGCTAGCCCAGGTCCTCGAGCTTCTAAGACCATCTTAGTTTCTTGGGCTAAGTTGGGTTTTTGGGCCTCTTGGGCCAGCTTGTCCTCGTAGTCCTTCTGGTCTGTGGTCATGACTTTGAGCCTTCCTTTTTGGGCCTTGGGTGCTGGGACCCATCATGAGCCCCCCATATCAAGCGGTTCGAGGACTCCAACCGTTTGACATGTCTTGAGGGCATTCTTCTATCGTGACAGTCCGCGGACTCCGTGTCTTGCTGATGGGAGCTGTCTTTTATCCATCCGAGACTTTCTTACCAGTCCGAGACCCATCTGTCGCCGCTGTTTGGTTTCTCTGTAAGGCATTAAATGCGACGGTTGATTGAGGCGACATCGCCTCGAGAAGCCAAAATCCCATGTCCGCTCCCTGCGTATGGGCTAGTGACGCGTGGCAAGGCCCATAATGAGGGCGCTATTTTACGTTTCAAACTTTCTTTAAGTTGCCCCTTTTGCTTCCATTTCTTTCCTCATTCTCCTCTGCATTTCCCTAGCGTCTCTCAAAGTTCCTTTCCTTTTTCGGTCGTCGGGGTTTTGTTTTCTACTGCCATGGCTCCAGGCGTTAAAGAAATCGATTCCTCTCTCATCGTCAAAGACCTTGACCAGATCCGGGTGAAGTACAGCATCCCGGATTCCATCGCGATGGTGGTTCCAGGGGCCACTGAGAGGGCTTGCAGTCCTCTGGATGGCTTCATCGCCGTCTATGAGGTCCACCTTAAAGGCGGGCTTCGCTTCCCCATTCCACTGGAGCTATATTACCTGATGAGGGAGATGGTCGTCCCGTTTGCTAGGCTTCAGCCAAACGCTGTGAGGTATTTGGTCTCCATTTATGTATTCGCACGTTGTCATAAGAAGGTTCTTAAGGTGGCCATGGTGAAAGTCATGTTCCATTTCACTCACAATCTTGACTGGATCACCATGACTCCTCGTCCGGAGTTTTCTGTGATGAGCGGAGGAAACCCGAATTCGAAGAAGAGGTGAAAAGATAAATTTTTCTTTCTCGGAGTCTGAGAGAATTGGGAGCTCTCGATCGTATGGGGAAATGTGATGAGCAAACACTGCTCTAATGCCACAGCTTAGGAAAGGGAAATTGCCAAGGAGGTCACGGACTTAGTGATGGCATACCTTGGCAGTTTCAATGTGGGGAAGAAAAACACTTGGCTGCTACCCGAGAAGTTGGCGGAGGCCAAGTGGGTGACAACGTCTGGGGACTCCATTGCTGTCGCAGCTTTGAAGAGTAAGAAGAAGAAGAGATTGAGGAAAAAGGAGGCTTCCCTTACTATCCAGGAGCCATCCGAGAGGCCGCAGAAGAGTCCACAGATTGAGGTCTCAGAAGATCCACTGCAGATCATTGATCAGTCCTCGTCTGGAGATGATACCACTGTTATTTCCCCCTGGTCAGTAGGGCCAGGGGGTTGGTTGCTGGGCCTTTTGCGGAGCCCGAGGCTGCAGGTCCTTCTTCAGCCGCCAAGACCCAGTGTGGGGTCTCGGACTTCCCTGCGGGTCCCTCTGAGGATTTGATTGTTTTTGAGGCCTTGGAGGAGGTTGGAGTCCCTTAGGGCGAGGAAGCGGCTATGGCTGTGACCGTTCCCGCCCTGGAAGCTGTCGATATTGAGGAGCCTTTCGGGATGGAGGTAGCCGTCGTCACCCCTTTCGGGGACATTTTTGAGATCCTTAGTGGTGATGAGGTCGAGGTCGCGGCCTCAGAGTTCCCGGAAGTTGCTGGGCCTCCAGAAATTGTTGGGTCCTCGGATGTTGTGGAGCCCCCTGCACCTGAAGGTCCCCCGTCCGAGGCCGCCTTTGATGTTCCTGCGACGTCCGTGGATGAGCTACAGGAACCCGAGGTCCCAGGGGGGCATGGCCCAAGTCATGATCATCTGGTATCTAAGGTACGTTACCGTTTTTCCATCTGCCTTATTTCCCGTTGCCTGTGCCTTAACGAACTTACATTTTTTGCAGCTCCAGGATCTAGTCGGGAGCCTTAGTCAGCTGGTCAGTGAGATTTCCCAGTGTCGCCTGGAAATGGACTCTTTGAGGTCCGTCCGAGAGGACAACCAGCGGCTGCAGGCGCAACTCGCTGAAGCTACTGTGAAGAACGCCTCTTTTGAGGAAACTCTAAGGCTTCAGCAAGTCCAGTATTGATTTCTTCAAGAGAGGAACCTCCAGCTCGAGGAGGCGCTGAGGGCGTCGATGAGGGCCGCAGATATAGCGCCTTTATTAGAGACTAAATATTGGGAAGGCATCCATTTGTGCCGCCGACTGATGCAGGTGCTGCATCCACGGTTCCCTGCCTCTGTACTGGATCCTCAGAGTTTGGGCGCCGCACGCCCCGAGGACGTGTACGGTATTGCACGGAGACGATTTTTCTGGATCCCTACATCCGAGTCCTTCCGGGGGTCCTCACCCCTCAAATCAGCCAGGGAGCTCGAGCCGTGCAGAGGCCTCTCCACTTCAGGAAGAAGGGCAACTTGAGGCCACTCCTCCACAGGGTCCCATCGAGACCTAGCTTTTCTCTCTTTTTTGTTTTTTTTTTGGCGTTATACATTAAACATGAATTAAATGAATATTAGA
>JAOVVI020000859.1:0-27561 GCA_028571085.2 Nepenthes alata | reverse complement strand
TGTTTCTTTTAGAATCTATGTGATACACGTACCATGCATAGATTTTGATGCAGAAATGGCATAGCTAGAAATTAACTTCTTTTCAAACTAATCCAATAATTTTATTTTATAATTGTAGTTTCTATTGTTTAAGATTTATTATTTGATGGGGGACATTAGAAATTAGTTGGCCTAGAAGGCGTCCAGCCCACTGGCTCAGATTGCGATCAATGCTTCTGTTGACTGAGAGCGATGCATCAGCCAGTCGGCAATGGCCTAGTCCGGACGCCCCCTATCTCCGTTCCCGCACAGTGAAGATCGCTTGCCTTAACTAGACAGAGCTATGAATATTGTCCAAGATCGCAATCTCTCTGTGAATGTCAGCTTCCAACTCAGCGTATCTCCCCAATATTCACCACAATATTCGCCGTGTGCAACATCTCCCCCAGTAAGGAAAAAATCCCTTTGTCTGATCATAGTTGTCTAAATGAGTGCCAATAATCTTTGTGCCAGTCTACCATATCCGCGCGAGGCAGCTGGTGGTTAGCCTTGCCATCCAAGCGAGGCTCAAAAAACCTGAAGGCTATAAGAAGCCCTTGGGGCAAACTCTAAAGGCAAGCACACATCAATACTCTGCATACACAATTAAGCAAGCCCTCGAACGCCATAATTGTCTCCCTCATTGTCTGCTAAGCCTTGAGAATTTCCTCATAATTCTCACCTCTACGACGCTAAAACCGCTCTTCGCGAGTGTACCACCACAACACCTCTCCACGACGACCGCAACCGCCCAATTAAGCTCAAGCAATCTTTCTTGCATTGTTTCTCATAAATTTATACTTTTCATTTTTCATATTCTAAGAAAAATTACTTACTTGAGTGTCGGATGACATATTGGGAAGCATATTGGGGAACGAGTCCCGTCAATCCTCCGACCTCTTATTTTTTGGTTGTGGTGTGCAGGATCCAAACCAAAGAATACGGAAACAGGGACCCACGTCAGTTCAATCCAAAGTATTGGATTTTTGTTACGTTTTCAGATTAGGAATGTTGAGTCCTATGTGTTAGGTTTTCAATCCATAATTAATTTTGTAGTCCCTCAAGACAAACAGGAACTGGCCTTTGCCTGCTACCACCTTCTTGTAGCTGTCATGATATTCATTTATCTGTGTAGTCAGCTTCCTCGTACTTTAGTTCACTAGACAATCTCCACCGTAATCATGAATGCACAAACAAAGCGAGTTCACCACTCGCAATATCCTAACCCTGTCAAACTGTAACCTGTGAACCATCAGAACTACGCCAAAACCTACTGACAAACATTCCAAAGCATTCTGGATCACTGCTGAGCATTGTCGAACCTTCAAAATCAGTAGCCTTCAAAGCCAATTTTTCAGGCCACATCATTAGTGCACTCCCATCGTAAGTCACCTCCACCCCCTGCAGACACCAGTAACCCATTAGAACTCTACCATGGTTGCCAATAACAACTTCTTTTCCTGCTTCTCTGTGCATGGAATTTCCAAGTTGCATAGTTATGCTTCTTCACCCTCACTCAAAACAAAGGAGAATTTTGGGCTTTGGTCAGATTTGTTTTGACCATGGTCCTTCGAAATGTTGGCCCAACCATTTCTTATTCAAACCAGTCCATTCCATCTGCTGTCCTAGTCCAATTAATTCCATTGTCTCAAACCGGTCCACTTAATTTTGAATAAAACCCTGCCTGCTCACTACTAGATTTCTGACCCACAAGGTTGACCGATGCACACTTAATGATTCTTTTACTTGAATAGTTCGTGCTTTTGATTTACTTACACACGGTTTTGATGAATTTTAAACAGAAACTATTTTAAATTTGACATTCTTGTGTCACGTTTGGAAATAGTGAACACCAATACAAACACTAGTCCTACTACCCCAACAGTCATTCCTATTAACGATCAGCCTCCCGTTGTTCAGCCTGCTAGAAAGCCTGAGCTTATTAACAAATTGTTGACTTGGAGTTTCACAGGGCAATACCAAAAGATATTGAAATTTCACAATTGAGGTACAAAATGATAACAAAATGCAGGAGGCAAGAGAAGTCAAGCGTAACAATGAAGATTTAATTCATGAGGGTGAATAGTTGAGGTCCTTGTTTGATGAATTTGTTTGCCCTACAATAACAACAATGCTGAATTCCATCCTTTCCTTGTCCAAGAGCCTCAATGAAAAGGAGTGGCTTCTAATGGCGTCAACTACTTTTAGGACTAATAAATAGTTATTAGGATATTATTGTAATTTAAGTTATTGCACATTTATTATTTTTAGAACATTTTGTTACTAGTTTATTCTTATAATATACTAGAAGGTCAAGTCACAGAGTGATTACTTTTCCTTAATTTTCTAGTTTACAAGTGTCTTAGCATGTAATTGGATCCCTATATTCTCATTTTCTGGAGAAATGTGATGGGATCCAAACTAAATTGGTCCGCCAAAAAACTGACTGGGTCCAAGTTGGGTTGGCCCATATATCGATGGAACTCCAAACTATGGCACCATGTTCTAGACTAGATATACCGGGTGACCGACGAAATCGACTGCTTGATGTTGGCACATTTCTAGACTAGGTTGTCAAGCTTAAGACTAGACTGACTAATATTGAGATCAACCGAGTTATAAGACCAAGAACAACTGAGTGCCAGATTAGATGACCTACAGACCAAGTCAATTGAGCTTCAAGATAGGCCATCTGGTCTCTTGACAAAGTCATCTGTCTTCTAGGCCGACCTCCAGGCACGTTGACTGGACCCCAATAGAGACAACCGAGTTCTTAGAAGCAATCTAGGATTCCACCAAGGTAAAAGGAAAAGTCACGACAAGAAAAGGTTGAACATGATTAGTTATCAAATAAGGTTAAATGCATTAACTGACCATTAAAAAATTAGTTATCATGCAATCAACATGCCTTCACTATCTCACCAAAAGATCATTGGCCACGACTCTTCTTTATTCCTACATTGTAAAATGGGCCCATGTCGATAAAAAATGGGATTAATCATGGAAAGAACAATAGATTAGACAAGAGGAAACTTTGGCCCCTCCCACAGAAAGACAATCCCTTGTACTTTGACTCCCTTTGGCTAGAACACTCACACACATTCCTTCTAAAGAGATTCATAGTTATCTCGGCCCCATTTCATGTTCTAAGCGGGATATTTGCCTACAATCCTATCAGTCCTCAGTCGTCAGCTAATAACTTATTTGCCTTTATTTTTGTTTTTCTCTAAACTTGTTGGCTATAAAGTATGGACATCGACACAAGATGCATGCATGACATGGCACCAGTACAGTGACATGCTATTTTTTTAAAAAATAATGATACGACATGTTAGAGATATATTAACTAGAATAATGGTTTATATTTTTTCTAATTGATAAGCAAAACCACTTTTTGTTAAAGTAGCAATGAAAATACATATTTCTCATTTTCTGTCACAAAAATTTATAGGAAGAAGCAATATGTAATTGAACCAATATAAATAGGTTGTGCCACAATATATTCATAAAGCTATTCTAATAGAACGACAATAATACATGACAGCAAAACTATATATACCATAAATTTCTTTTATATATAAATTAATATCTATATTTTTATTTTACTATTTTAAACATTGTAATTGTCAAAACAAAAGATACCGATATAAATAAAAACTTTTACTTTTACATAAAAGTATGTCACTTTCAAGTTTCGACATTCACATCATTTTCTTCTTGTCTTAATTTCCTTTAATGTTATCAGTAAAAATAGTACTCTTACATCCACATCTAATGAGTGATGTGCAATCTCTAATTCTTTAGCATTCCTGATGAGTCAAATACTTCTCCACGAATGTCCTACATCTTACTCTCAATTTGCGAGTATTGTGGACTTTTTGAAAATGGGTGACGATTGTTATGAATAAAAACCAAATCTTTGGCCCGTTTTAGCAATGAATGCACAAAGGAATTAGTACACTGATATCTCCCAAAACATGATAATGGAGATAGTTGCACAAGTAGCTTTAAAGCTAAGATTTGGAGCAAAGGTGCACTCAGACCTTTGACAGCCCATTGACTTTATAAGATTTGGAACAAAGCAAATTTCATTTAGCTTTCTATTGGAGAAACACTAGCTTTCGAGCCATAACTTGGAAGTAGGTGGATTTGCACTTCCTTTCCTCCTTGGCATTACCCAAACCCTGCTGGATGTCCTCCAACTCCTTGCGCATACGGACTACCTCCTCATAAACGTTGCCAAGTTGAGCATTAAGTAGTTTTAGGAGCCACTTAGTGTTTTTCAATCTGGACTGCAGATGGAATATCTGAACACCCTAAATCTCCTCTTGCCATGCCTATCTCACAAGCTGGCTGAAGTTCGGATGTGTAGTTTGGAAGTTCATCCCCATGGCCTGAGTCCCAGCCAACCCAAATATGCCCAATAGAAGTATCAGAATAGTTCATAATCCAATATGATCAATGCATTATATTACAAGCGATTTGCGAAGCATCACAGTCACGAACCTTGGTTTTAACCAACCCCACAATTTTACACCGAGAAGAGATAATAAATTGACGGACTTCATAGGCTTTAATCTTACCATTTAGCCCATGGACATTCCAACAAGCAATATTAACCATGAGAGTGAGTAGGAGGGGAATTTTTATTTTTAGGCCCTTTAGATTTCTTGAGAATTGATTCCAGCGGTTTAGATTGGCATGGAGGCTTCCTAGGTTTACCTGAGGAAAATTCGGGAGATGCGGCACAAAGGGCAACAGCCTCATGAGAAGGAGATTTCCCTGCTAAATGCTTGTCTTGGTCTGCATCCTTCATCAAATTGTCGGACTAGTGTACAGATCCATCAACCGCACTCCGAGAGGCTGCTAGGGATGGGATTGGACAGAGAAACTTAATCGCAAATTCAATAGGTTTCATCTTCAGCTTATTCTGCACCAGATGCAGAACTGAGAGTCTCCAGGGGGTGACTCCAAATCTGGCGCCCAAACTGGTGAAAGAAGCTGGTCCTGATTCCTTCTAGAAGGCCTCTTCTGATGTCCCCGATATTATGTTTCTACAAGGAGGCAAAACATCATGAACCGGAATCTACAAGCCACAATTCGATTGTGTTGTTCGAGTATCACTATTCTGGCTCGTAGTTGGGTCTCCCACTATTGGTTCTTCATTAGACCTTGGATCAGGAGGAAATTCTGATGAACCTGATTCTACTATCTTATGCTTTGCCTCTTCTCTCACCCCATCCACAGCAGAATGCACCATCAAGGGAGATAACTTCCCTAATTCAGCTACCATCAGATCCCCGAGTGAGTAACACCAAACCTGACCTTTGGCGGATCAACTTCATCACCAAGCTATAAGACCTCAAATGAATTGGAAGTGTGCACCACTGTACCAGCATCACTCTTGCCAACTTCCTCTCGGCCTACTCCCCTTAAAAGCTGGCTGAGCAAGAATGGAATGGAGGACCGGCAAAACTTTGCTCGTAGGCCTATACATTACCTTGGGTTTGCATTGGGCTGCACTGTGCCCAATTTTTCGGCAGCTACCACACCGCATAGGTCTCTATTGATAATCCACATCCACCTCAACAAACGTTACTAGCCTTGAATCTGAATTCTTTCTGGTACTCAATCTAATTTTAGCGGGTAGAGCAGTATCTACCCTACTCGACACAAACACGAGCATAATGCATTCACTCCATTTTTGCCGTATTAGAGTCCAGTTGGAGCTATTTTTCCACCGCACTGGCAATCCAACTGAGTCCTAAAGGAGTCCAGTATTCCACAAGTACATTTAGCAAGTTTATCCGAACCGAAAAGGTTTTATGCGCTTCTTTCGACATAGGCATTCCTGGTTTCCATCGCTTGAGGAATAACGTTTTCCCCCTAAATGCCCAAGGTCCATTTGCCAAGCCATTTTCCATCAAAGTATCAGATGAGAATTGGAAGAAAAAGAATCCATTATCATTACCTGCAACATAACAAATCTCAAACCGAGCCCAAATTTTCCGGGCTATGAAATTAACAGTATGAAAATGTAAGGGTTTATCATAGAAATAGCCAACCAAAGTAGCCCCCCACACATCAACGCCCTGTTTGATAACATCGGAGGGAGTGGTAATGGTAACAAGATCTCCTTCAACTATTTGCAGAGGGTAAAATTTTAGATAATGACTGGGACTCAATCCCTTCTTCTGGACAAAGGCAGAACATGAAGATTGCGAAGTGCCAGACACCATGCTAGAGTTCAACCTAGAGGAACTGATAACAGGCAAGAAATGCAAGCCCGCAACCAATGCAAACTTCTGACTCCGGGGAGGATCAGCAACTGAGATATTTGAGGCCCCCTCAAGATGAGGGTCAGTAAGTGTAGCGGACTTGTCCCCAGAAGAAGATTCAACAAACAACCACACATGATCTTGAGATTCAATCGATGGTCTACTCCTGAAATTGACCGAGTTCTGTTCCAGAAATAGAGGAGAAGCAGCATTAACTATAGAAGCCTCTAACTGAGTAGGCCGAACATTGAAGGCCTTTGACGAATTTAAGGGCATTGAACCCAACGAGTTAACCAAAAGAGGAGAAACTAAAGCGACTCGTGCAGTAGGTAGAGGCGGAAAGACAATAGGGTTAAAAGGAGAAGGGATTTCATGAGGGGGATCAACGGATTGAGGGGACGAAAGCTCAGGAAGGGCTGAAACAGGAGAACTCACTGGCAAGGAAGCTACATTGGGTGATGGGGATAGAGAGGGGGGCTGGACACTACCAGACGGCGTCCCCAGGAGGCTGGCCATGGCTAGCGCCGCTGCAGACACTAACGGGATTCAAAAACACAAGGGTTGCCTACTACGAAACCCTAGAGTGAAGGTAGAGCGCCTCTCTTTTCTTGGATAGCCTCTGAATTCAGAGATTGCGTAGTGGTAAAGCAGATGTGCAGGAATTGATTGTTGACTACTTTACCGCGTGATCCTAATATAGTTGACAAAGATACACTTCGCCCTTTCATCATTCGCTCTATTCCAAGCACCCTCTAGGAGCCCCTTTGTCCCCTGGTTAGTGACGATGTGATCTAGCAGGTTGTTTTCTGCATAGGCGACAACAAAGCGCCCGATCTTGATGGCTTCTCATCAAAATTCTTCGAGGAAGCTTGGCATATTGTGGGGCCTTTAGTTATTGAAGTGGTCTGGGACTTTTCATACTAACTTTGATAAGTAATGAGTATTGTGTATATTGATATTCCATGAATTTACAAAAACTATGTTCTCACTCCAAGTCTCTTGTTAGACTTGGAATTGAACACAAAAGTTAGGGCATCTCCTGAGCTTTACATAAAATGATGGAAACATAAAAAACATCCGCAAAGAGCAACAAAAAAGAAAGGAAGCGGGTCACATACAATCTGACTTCTACACTTGTAAATTTAAATTCTAGCGAGTGACAATGGATCTGGTACAACTATTATGTCCAATTATACTTAACTCCTTACGATGAACTGTGTTAGTGATCTAGTTGATAAGTCGAGTCTTATTCCATGAATGTGATTTCTTTGATTGCGTTCACACCATATGAAGTAAACCCTTGCTGCCAAGGTCAGTCTAAAGGATAGAGCTTTGACATTTTTTCCTTTCCATTTGCGAGCAGCCCATTTGATATTAGATCTCCATTTCCTATAAGGCCAATGAAGTCCCATGCGTCGCCTCACATTCTTCCCCTCTGCATTGGAGACTAGGTATTTGAAAAAACGATGATTATGACTTTCCTCATCTTTTTTGCATAAGTTGCATATATTGGCTTGGTTGATTACACTAGCAATACGGTCCAAAGTGCTAAGTCTTCACGCTACCAATAGAGTGAATGCATGCACGGGAATGTGGTATGGTCCCCAAATGAGAGAAGCCCAAACCATTTTGACTTTGGATCTTTGAAATAATCTATAGGTAGAACTAGTCGAGAATATCCCATTGGGATTTTCACTCTATCTAATTGTGTCCTTCCTTGAGGGTACTGTATAGTATTGTGGCATACTCTCTACAATGCTAGCCACCTCCATATCATAAACTTTAGGCCATCTCCATGCTCCATGGCTAATGATGGCGGATACCTTCACGTCCTTGGGTAGTCCAGTAACAGTCATCATTCTATCCGAGAATTTATTACAAAGAGGACCCATCGGATGCCAATTATCTAACCATAGAAAGGTATCAATGCCATTACTGATATGGTAGTGAACATAGGGGTGGACTTTGGGGCGAAGTTTCATAATTTCCTTCCAACTCCATTTCACATTTTCGGGTACTTTCATGGTCCAAATACATCAATCTTTGATTTTGTTGGTGTGAATCCATGCAGCCCAAACAGAAATAGAGTCATCAGTAACAATCCTCCAAAGTAATCAAGTAATAATTGCTTTGTTGGAAGCCAGGAAATTTCTGATGCCCAATACTCCTTCGAATTTTGGCAAGCAAACCTCCTCCCATGTTACCTTAACTGTCATTTTCCTGACGATGGAGCCGTGCCACAGGAACCGTCGGATATATCCTTCTATCGTCTTTAGGACTGTTTTGGAAAGAATGAAAATGGACGCCAAATATAGGTGGATGGATGATAGAATACAAGAAATAAGTTGGAGTTTGCCGTCAAAAGATAGCCCTAAACTAACCTTCCCCGTACCACTTTAGCTTTCGTGTCTTGGAAGACTTCGTAAATAGATTTGACAATGAATACACCATTGGGCTGCCCAACCACCTAATCTCATCTCTGTGACAATCTTTGGGGGAATAGGTAGGCATATTTTCCACAGTGCTAGCGACCTCAATGTCATGCTCATTAGGCCGTCGCCACGATCTGCTACAAATGATAGCATTTTTTGGTAAGTAATATGTAATGTGTATATTAATATCTCAAGAATTTACAAAACTATGTTCTATCGCCAAGTATCTTATTTACTTTGGGGTAGAGCATAATAGCTAGAGCATTCTCTGAGTTTCACAAAATTGATGTGAAAAACATCTGCAAGGAATAACATAAAGTAAAAAGAAATGGAGCCCATTAAATCTGACTTCTCCTATCATAAATTTTAATTCCGATGAGCGAAAATTTAACTGTTACTACTGTTACGTCTAATGATAGTCAACTCCAGCTTGTGACAAACCATATTTGTGATCTGGTTAATAAGTTGGGCTCATCCTGTTGACGCAAGTGATGGAACATTCTTTGATTGCGTTCTTGCTAGATAAAGTAAACCGTGGCTGCCAGAGTGAAGCGAAGGGATAGGGCTTTGACAATCTTTCCTTTCCATTTTTGAGCTGCCCATTCGATGTTGGAGCTCCTTTTTTTTTTTTTCTAGTAAGTCATGTGTGTATCAAAATTGTAAAGCATTTACAAAACCTATTCTATCTCCTGATCTCTTTCCACCTCAGAGGTAGAACAAAAAATTAAGATATCCTCCGAGCTTCATACATCATATCAAATCATAACATCAAAAATAATCTTTGACAGACAAGACAATGAAAAGAGAAGTCAATGAACCTAAGACTCACTCCAACCCCGACGTGATAAGTTCTAGCGAACTATAATTGAGTTGAAGCCGCTGTTATGGCTGGTTAATGTTAACTCCAGCTTGTGACCGTATGACTAAGGTCCAGCGATGAAGACAGCCAAAATTCAGCAAAGAGGGAGTCATGAAATCTGATTTTTCTAGCCTCGATTCTCCACGGCAGCAGCCCACATAAACCAAAACCAAAATCCTTCCAACCCCAGCACAACCGGCAGCAGCTATAACATTAATTGAGGATTTTTTCCACCAAGTATCACACAGGTGGTAAGGCACCAACATTTAGCAAAATGTCTGGACTTAAGAAGCAGCTTATTGCTGCATATTTTAACCAAACTTCAGCAAGTAGCTGAAGCTGGTCTACGGCAGCCACCAACACCCAATATTTGGGACTTTTTCCAACCAAGACACAACCGGTTAGCAAGGCACCAACACTTATGGCTGCATACCTCAGCAATTCGGGCAGCAGCAGCCATACATATTGAGGAAGGAATTGGGCAACAATAAATCAGCAAGAGAAGGGAGAATATAAAATTCAGTAGAGGATATTGGAGGGCACGGGGAGATGTTTAAGTGGAAGGTAAATTAGTAACCAGCTTGGCAGCTTTCTCAACAACATGACAACTCATCAACTTAGCCTAATAAGTAAAAGGAAAATAGAAGGAAGCAGCTGGGAGCTGCTGAAATGGAGCCGGCTGCAAGCTGCTGAAGAAGTCAGCAGCCGCTGCCAATTTTGACTCTAGCAAGGCAGCAGCTTACCTCAGCAAGCATAAGCTGCTTGTGTCATCCAATTAGCTACCAATTAGAAGCTCCCATTAGGCAAAATATGAAGTTAACACCCAGCAAAAGTAGAGGATGAATCGGCTCGCCACTTAAGCCACACAACTGGAATTCTGGAAGGGGAAAGTATGAGGTGTTACATGAGCTGATGACTCAGCACCCCAATTTCAAGTCTTCACAAGAACGTGTGAGGAAGTGAGGAGAGGAAAAAGAAATAAAAACGTGGGAGGTAAGAAGAAAAAACATAAGAGAAATAGAAGAAAAATAGAGGGAACCGAAAAGAAGTGAAGAAGCAGAACCATAAATCAGTAGGCTTGAGTGTAGCTGAATATTTTGGCAAGTGTACTTGATGAAAAATTGATATGCCATGATGAAAAATTTACTAACTCTATGTCGGCTTAGTTTGATCTTCCGTATTAAGTAATTGCGATTTCATACATTTAATCATTTCTTAAGAAAATCCTAAGTTTTCATGTGGAAGATTTCTATTTGGCCATTCACTGTGTCATTAATTATATAGTACCTTATAAAGTAAATAAACAAGAATGAAGAGTTTGATTTGTATCCACTTTAGTCTTAATGAATGTGTAACTAGGATGATGCAAAGGTGATTCATAATACTTAAATTATAGGGTTTTAAATAGATTGGGCAGGATCTCTTTCTAATAGACAATCTACTTGGTGATACTGTACCTTTTTTAGTGACAAGCTTGTTTTGTGGAAATGTTAAAAGAGAAGAGTGGTAACAAGATTAAATGTGAAGCAGGGTAATGGCTCTTATTACCAGTAAGCTCAAATGTTTACAACATTTTCTTTAGGAAATTGGGTTTTCTCATACTATTATTCCGTTGTGATAACCAAGCTAAAAACATATTATGTTCAATCCAGTATTCATGAGATAACCAAGCACATTAAAGTTGATTGTGATTTTATTCTAGACAAAATCGTAAATGATGTTATATGCCCGTCATTCCTAATATCTGAAGTTCAACTCAATGATATGTTCAGAATGTCTCTTGATGGTAATTGGATGAAGTTCATTTGTTCCAAGTTAGATTTAAATGGCATTTCTCCACCAGCTTGAAGGGCAATGTTAACAAAAGAAAGTAAGCAAGATATGAATTGGTGGAGATTAAGGGAAGCTGAATTAGAAGGATTGCGATTGGAGCACATCAATGGGGATGATTATTTTGTCTTATTTTGTTTCCTTCATTTATGTTTTTCATTCCTTTATTATATTATCCTGTTATTTTATATGATGAAATGACAGAGGAAAGGAGGAGTTATCCCTTTACTTCCCACATTCAAACGTACCATAATGTTAAACAATCTGCAAGGCACAAAGAGGCTCAAGCAAGCAGCTTTGCCTGCAACTATGTACTTTATTTCCATACGTAATCTAGAGAGAAAATCGTGGATAAACTCTGACACTGGAGTCTTAAAGATTATAATGCAAGCTGTATACTAGAACAACTTAGGAAGCAGATAAGCACATGGATGAAATTATCGGTGTTAATATCGGTCGCGGACATATAGGTATTAGGTATATTGAATAATACATAAGTTTCATATATATCGGAAGTAAAGATTTTTTAATTATAAGCTGATAGACGTAGATGAACTCTAACATTGGAGTCTTAAAGATGATAATGCAAGCTGTATACTATAACAAGTTAGGAAGCAACACATGGATGAAATTATTAATGTCGGTATCGGTCGTGGCCATATGGATATCAAACATATTAGATAATATATAGGTATTATATATATCAAAAGCAAAGATTTTCTATAAATTGTAAATTGACAAATATGTATTATGCTGCCGACTATAAGTATTCAGCCAATTATCACAGATACGGTGAAATATCCCCATTTTTCTACGGTATTGGAAAATATTAGTGTCTAGGGCCCGATGCCAATATCTATCAACAGGTATGTCAGATATCTGTTGATATTTCATTCCATGAATAAATATCATAGATCATGATTGTGGTATATCATAGAGAAATTGAAGTATCATTTTCTGTTATAAGGGCCAGTTTACTTTATGGAATTACTCATAGTCGTAATTCATTTTTCCCCAAGGAAAGCCAAAATTCAAGGGAGCATAATTTATGTGCGGTTGACTCCACTAAAGGGGGTGGCTGTTTCAATTATTATCTTTCTATTCTACATAGCATTGTTCTAATTTTAGCGAGAGTCTATCTCGTATTGGGATTGCTGGAAAAGAATATTTTTCATATTTTTCCCAACCTGGAAACAATTAAATTAATCTTCACTGAATGTGGTCACCGGACATTTAATACTGGAATTGTGAAACAGGATTATGCACAAACAAAATGGGTCTAGGTGAGTACTAGTTTGGAGAGTAAGTGTAGTGGTTTGATCCATCTGTGTGATGTAGCTGTGCTGCTTCTTGCTTTTTGTAGCACTGAAATGTACTGAGAGAGGATATGTATGCACTGACTTTTATATATTTTTCTTGCATGCATGTGTAACATGTTATTTCACCTTGATCTTTATAGTTCCTGAATTTTCACTGGTCATAATTATGCAGTACATGAGAGAATGCATCCTGGGAAACTTTAGAAGGAGACTCCTTGCCGTGCTTAAAACTGATAGTGATCTTCAACGCCCTTCTGTTCTGGAAAAACTGATTTGTAGGCATATTAGTATTGTCCATCTTGCAGAGCAACATGTCAGCATGGACCTTACACAGGGTATCAGAGAAGTTTTACTTACAGAGGCCTTTTCTGGACCGGTTTCGTCCCTTCAAATGTCTCTTGAATTAACAGATCTGCATAGTGGATCAGCCACTGAAGTTATATGCAACTGGTATGTAGAGAATATTATAAAGGATGTATCAGGTGCTGGGATCCTTTTTGTACCAAATCACAAATGTTTTAAGGGCAGGAGGCCTGTCGGTGGATATTTTACTGAGTCAATGAGCAATCGGAAGGAGCTGCAAGCCTTTGTCCATATATTTGGTGGCTATGGGGTTGACAGGTTGAAGAGAATGCTGAAAGAACACGTTGCTGCTCTCCTGAATTGTATTGATATTTCATTGCGATCCAATCGTGAGGCTTTAGAGGCAGTTGCTGGAAGCTTGCATTCTGGTGACCGCATTGAACGTGATGCAAATATAAAGCAGATTGTTGACTTAGATACATTCGATGAATTTTGTACCCAAGCTGGGCAATGCTTTGCTTTTGATCAGCTTCTTGCTGAAGCAGCTGGAGCTGTGCTTGAAGAAGGTTCGTCATTGATATTTTCGTTACTAGAAGGGATCATAAATCACTTACCTGAGGAAATCCCTGAAAAGAAGGAAGTTAGTAGGATGAAAGAGGTGGCAAATAGTATTGGTGTGGTGGGGGATCATGACTCCGAGTTCATAAAAATGATTATTGAAGAGGTTGGAGGTGCTGATGATGGTTCGTGGAATTTGCTGCCTTATTTGTTTTCTGCCTTTATGACGTCCAATATCTGGAATACAACAGCTTTCAATGTTGATACTGGAGGTTTCAACAACAACGTCTACTGCATGGCAAGGTATGCTCTGTATGTCCTCCAACAAAAGATGCATCTGAATGCTATAGCCGCCATGTAATAAACAATGGCATCAAAAAGGCATTGGCAAAGTCTTTAAGATCTTATAAGTTTGTAATCAATACAGCCACCATGCAATGATTATCAAAATTTTTAGCTTATGTGCCTTAGTTACAAGATCTAGGACAATTTCTGGCTGACTGAAAAGATAATCCTGAATATTTGCTAGCCATGTTCTACACGAGGGAATCTTAAGCATGACTTTCTTGCCCAAATATCATATAGACAGGCAGGGTAGGGAAGCCCTAGTATCTTTGATGTGTATTGACTTATTTATTTACCTACAAATAGAATCCTTGATTATGTCATCCATATGGCTTTGGCATTCTTGTCTACAAGATACAGATTTCAAAAATCCTTATATATGCTGTAATGTAATTATTTCTTAATTCTTATATAATATGTCACAGATGCATAAGTTCTGTGATTGCTGGAAGTGAATATGTCAGATTGGAAAGAGAATATCAGCAGACTCGGTCTTCCTCAAATGGCCATGTTGATGAGCATTTGGAGTCTCAGTTGCGTAGCAGTTTGACAGTAGAAGCAAGTATAAAGTCTGCTTTGCAGCTTTTTGTGAAATTGTCAGCTGACATCATACTAGACTCTTGGAATGAAAATAACAGGTACGTAAACAATCATTATCAATTTAATCTAAAATTATAACCTGTCCCTGTACGTGGACAAATTTGAACTGTCAGGGAAAAGCCCAACTGATTGTTTTAGCTGACCGATAGTAACTCTTATTGAAATGTCTCCTAAAATTTGTTGTCACAGCCCTGACCATTCCATGTCTCATGTCTTTCTGCTGAGTACATCTTACAACATGGATTCATGCAGATTCTGATCAGCAATTTCATATTGCACTTGTTGCTAGACCTGGCCATTGTCAAGGTTGACTTTAGGGGGCAATACCTAATTGTCTTTGGATCAGGCATGTCTCAGCATGTGCTTAGGGGGCCAGGCTAGCATCAATCAGAGTTAGCCTGGCCCAGATTTTGTAGACTTTCAGCTATTGGCAAGTTCACATCATTGGTGAATGTATAAATCGGCTTTCTTAAACTATGTGAAGTGATGTTGCAATTGTATGGCTGCATCTGTTGGATATAGCCACCAAGTTTTCATTCTTCATGGTTCTCATCTCATAAATTAGTTAGATTTTCTCCTAATCTTTATTGATGGAATGAACTTCTGGGTTGGGCCTGACTGATCCTACTCCAACTTTAATTTTCTAAAGACTTGGCCAAGGTCTGCCCATTGCGACAGTAGGCTGTCCAAGTTGCTGTTGTGATGATATGTGACCAGTTATTTTTGCTGCCTTCGTTTCTATTCCATTAACTTTTTATAATGCATACACAACTACATAAGCATTTCCTTGGGGTAACATCCAAACAGACAGAAATTTTCCTGTCTCCAAACAACGCCTCAAGCATCGCAACCTTCACAAAAGCAAAACTTAACAGTGTAGTCCTCCTAACCTGTAGGGGAGATTAGAAATTATGTACTGAACCAAATCATCAACTTCTAGATTTGGTTAAAATTGCCACAAATTTTTTTCTTGCCAAAGTAGTTGATCCGAGGAGCCAAAACAAGCACGCCTGCTACATAATATCCTAGACCTTCAACCTAACAAACAAAGTTAGGTTGCCAGACCGAAACAAGAAACGGAAGCTAAACATTGGAAGGAAGACAAGGCTCATAGCCATGGGGCAACAACCTTTGATGCCCCACGTCATTGTGATAGAAGGGAGCTTGCCTATCAGCCTACTTTGCCAAGAGGCGGCAAGAGAGCAATGACCTAGCCAACCTACTTAAACAACCTAAAGGCCTAGCATGGCGTGAAGAAAGAAATTTCCCTTTGTCTATTTTCTGGAACCAGTTAAGGACAGAACATAAGTCCCAGATTCCGCATCTGTGTTTACTTCTGCTAAGTATAGCTGCAAGGATTTCCTTTGAGTATACCCACATTGAAAGAACAAATGGCAATTAGTTCATATCTGCACCACAGCTTGTATTTTTTTATAATGTCAATTTCTGGCTGAGCCGTTTAACTTTGGTAAGAAGTCTCTATTGTATGGAAAGCCATCTGAAGAAGGCTGACCTTAATGTATTACTACAAGCCTTAAAGAGACTAACATTCTTCCTAGGAATTCGTAACAATGAATTCCCTTGGAAGACCCAGGAAGTGTGAGATTTAGAGTTTTTCGATAGAACTCCCTCAAAAGTTCTAATTGATGCGTCCTTCAGCAATTGTCTTGTGTCGTTTAGCTTATTCATAATTCTCTAAACCTCATTTTTCCTATGCAAACTCCAATTTAACATATAATATACTTCCTAAATTAGAGAATTATCATTTTCTAAATTAAGCTGATTGATAGCTCCTAAATTAGGTTGATTGATGTCATTTATGTAATTATAATTATTAGCTTTTATTTTGTTGTTGCCTCCTTCCCCTATAAAAGTATGATTTATTGTACAGTATATACTTAAATTAGAAGTCATGAAAACCTTTCCTCATCTCTCTATTCACATTTCTACTATTGTATTAGAGATAGGTTAATCAAATCTATTTGAATGTGTTATTCATCTGAATCCAATATCTGTTCATCCTATTCTCCTTCCAATGTCAGCTCCAGATTTCAAATCTAAAATCCCTGTCCACCATTCACCGTCAATCTCTGTTCACCATCGATTTCTGTTACCCATTGTTGGTTGGCATCGTTGTTAAAACCAAGTGCCAGGACCATCGCTGATAATAAGACCATCGCCGTCGACGCCAAGCCCATCCCTATCAACACCAGTCACCATTTTACAAAAATCAGAGTCCCATCATTGTCAACATTCTGAAACCATCTGTTTGTCCTGTTTCCCTAAACCGTCGTTACAAATAGACATTACAGAAGACATCTGTTTGTTGGGGAAGAAGACATCACAAAATGACATGTTTTGAGTTATCTTTGGCTTCAAACCAGTGTTTTAACATTATGGAGTTTTGTTTTCTACCTCATTATTGAAACATGGCATTTCATTTCCTTCTTGCACCAAAATGCATCATTTTGATCGCAAGCCTGCCAACCTTGTGACCCAGATCTACTGGCCTCGATTTGTCTTTGGACCAGCTCGGCTTCCTATCGCGCGTTATGGGCTTCTCACCATGGCCCAATTCCAATGTCCAATGGCCCAACTTTCAAATTGGTCTTCCTCTAAGCCTTGGCCCACATCTGCCCACTACTGTTGGCCGTCGTGTCTGCCACCGCCTTCAGTTTTCTGAACAGTTTTTTGTTGACTTCCTCCAACGACTTTTGTTGAGGCTCCAACCTACCCCATCTGGTTTTTCATGCTTGTTCTAACCTTGCAATCAGTTCTCATTCGGTTAGCACTATTACTTTTCTACTATGTTTTCTTTAAATGACATTGCTCACCTTACTGAGATTATTTTGGATGGTGCCGACTATGATACTTTGGTCTAACAAATATATGTTTTTCTAACTGGTCATAAATTATGACAGTTGGTCACGAAAACAAATCAAAACCCAAAAAAATAGACAATGAAACACTGGATGAGTTCAATGAATGCTTTGAGGAATGGCAAAGAAATAACTGTAAGAGATTGCCGTTATTACTTATTAACATATCTGTTCTTTTCACTCAAAGTCTTTCAAATTTTTGAAATACCAATCTTGCTTCAGATGTTTTCACCAATTGATACAACTGCGCTAGTAATGCTACTCTTCGATTTCAATTGGAATATAAACTCTATCAGATGCGACAAGAGCCTAGCAAACAATTGTTGAGTTTCATTCTTAAATTAGTAGCCTTTGAGATCAACTTTCTTAGGTTGATTGGTCATTTTCAGATGATCAATCTATTAAACTCTTTAATGAATATCAAAATTATTGTTAGTTTATGCATTTTATGTTGAACATCCATGATGAATTTGAGAACACTAGAGCCTCTCTACTCAGTCACTTTCTCCTAACTATACTTGATGTTGCTCCCATAGAGCTTATTTCTATGGAGACTTAATAGAAGATTTATTGTGTTCATTTTATTGATACCGTCGTGCTACTACTTCACCTAACTCTTTTGTTCTGATTGTGGCTTCTGCTCACTCTATGCCTTGCCACTTCATTAGGAAATGCCATTACCGTAAAGAAACAAGACACCATATTTTTTTATTGTCTTAAGAAAAAGGCAAAGGATGTTAGAGATGCTCAAAAGGGAAAGACAAACATCTTCCATGAGCCCACAAGTGCCACCTCTTTATGTTTGGCATATTCCTCCCTGTTTTCTACACCCTCGTCTCTTACTGCAACTGACCTTGACACAATTATCAACCCAATTCTAACCTGTACTTCTGCTGCACTGTCTCGTTAGGTACATTTCCTGGTTTGTTGACTCTGCCAATTACAATCATATGATATTTGATTCTTCCGTAGTATCTCATAAGACCTCTTCAACTTTCGCCCCTATTATCAATGCTGCAGATAGGTCGTATAAGTTTGTCATTCATGTTGGTCATATGTCTACCCCTACCTTTTATATTCAGAATTATATTGTTTCAAACTTATATTTAAATCTTGCTTCTATTGTAATGTGTAGGATTTAAAGATGGGCTAGCTCGTAGGGATTTGGTTCATTCTAATATTTATGGTTTTACCCCTTTTCCCATTAGGGGCGAGACTTGCTATTTTGTTATCTTTGTCGATGATTACTCTTGCTATAAATAGATTTATCTTTTAAATGATCGGTCTAAATTACTTAATACTTTTCATAATTTTAGGTGGATGATAAAAACTCAATTCAACTATACAATCAAAATCTTTGACTCTGAAAATGCTTTGGAATAAAACTTTTAACTCCTTTCGAGACAAATTTCAACAAACAGGCACTATGTCTTGTTGATCGTATCCTCACACTTGTCAACAACATGGTCGTGTTGAACATAAGTGTCATCATATTTTTTTCATTGTTTGTATCCTCTTTCCTATCATCCGGAATCCTTTTGGAGAGAAGTTGGCCTTACATTCGTCAAAATTGTTGGGTTACATCTATCATTTCAAAACAATCTCCATATTAGCGCCTTTTATTGAAAGATACTTAATTATTCTCTTCTAAAAGTTTTTGGCTATGTTTGTTTTGTCTTATTACCTCATCATGAGCATACCAAGCTTAAACCTCATTCTAGTCTTTGCTGTCTTCTTGCTTATGCTATCGAATATAAAGGCTATAGATGTTATGATCCTATAACTAAACGTCTTTATATTTTTAAGAATGTTCAGTTATGGGAATACAGAGTTTTCAATGATGTCTCTCAATTCCCTTCCGACACTTCATCTTACTCTTAGATTTTCACTGATCCAAACAGAGATCTCTTTCTATATTTTTCGTTTGATGCAGGTCTTGTAAGCTCAACTATTGCTCATAAGTCTAGATTATCCATTGATCTCATCGTCACAACTATATCCTTAGAGTCTTCCTCTACCCCAAATATTCGTCGCTTTAGTCTCATAAGAGCTTCTTCTACTCATCTTAATGACTATCACTGTTTTTCTACTTTTGTTATTCTTCATGAGCCTCATAGTTATTGTGATGTATATTTTGATCCTCTTTGGTAACAAGCTATGTCCAATGATGTTGATATTCTTCATAAGACTCATACTTGAAATTTGGTTGATCTTCCTTATTCTTAGATTTTCACCGATCCAACCATAGATCTTTTCCTATATTTTTCGTTTGATGCAGGTCTTGTAAGCTCAACTATTGCTCACAATTCTAGATCATCCACTAATCCCGTCATTACAACCATGTCCTTAGAGTCTTCCTCCACTCCAAATATTCATCACTCCAGTCAGGTAAGAGCTTCTCTTACGCATCTTCATGGCTATCACTTCTTTTTTACTCTTATTACTCTTCATGAGTCTCACAATTATCATAAGGTATGTTCTGATCCTCTACTTCGAATATTCATCTCTCCAGTCGAGTAAGGGCTTCTCCTACTCATCTTCATGAGTATTACTGTTTTTATACTCTTATTGCTATTCATGAGCCTCACAATTATCATGAAGTATGTTCTGATCCTCTCTGCTATGTCTAAAGAGGTTGATATACTTTACAAGACTCATACTTGCAATTTGGTTGACCTTCCTTATTGTAATATTGCACTAGGTAAAATTTGTTGTACAAAAGGAAAACCAATTCTGATAGTTTGGTAGTAAGACACAATGCTTATCTTATGGCCAAGTGCTTTTCCTATAAGTATGTCATTGATTATGAGGAGACCTTCAATCTTGCTGCTTGTATGATTTCTGTTCGATCTCTTTTGACTGTAACCACTTCATGCCGATGACCTTTATTTCAAATGGATGTGAACATTGCCTTTTTTACATGAAGACTTGGCTGATTTGGTATACATGAAGCCTCATTGTGGTTATCATTATTCTCCTGGATAGGTATGCCACATTCGACAAACATTGTATGATCTTAAGTGGGCTCTTGATACTTGATTTGTTAGGTTCAACTCTACTACTTCATAGCTTAAGTGTACCCGTAATCCTTATGTCCCTACCTTTTTTACTCATTGTACTTCTGATATCACTATTTTATTACTTATATTGATGATATGATCATTACTAGTAGTGATAATACTTTTGGCATGCTTAATTTAAGCGTTCTTTCTAATCAGCACTTTGAAACAAAGGATTTTGGTTTCCTTTACTACTTTCTTGAACTCAAGGTATCTCTAATCTTTGATGGCTACCATTTAACGCAAGCCAAATATGTTTTTGATCTCTTTTCTTGTACTGGACTCATTGATTGTAAGACGTCTAATAGCCTCTTGAGATTAATGTCAAACCTTATGGTACTGACAACAAGATGCTTTTCTTTATCACTAGCTAGTTAGGAGTATCATTTACCTTACTATTACTAGACTTGATATTGCTTATGTTGTACATCTTGTTAGTAAGTTTATATCGACCCTTGCATTTTGTGCACTATACAGTTCATCATATTCCCAGTTATGTGAATGGCACTTTGTTCATGGGCTTTTTTTTTTTTTCTCACTTTTCATTTGAGCTCTAAGTTTACTCTAATGCTAACGGACGGTCCACCACTACTTTTCTTTACTTATTAAAGGATTCTCTCATTTTTTGGCACAATAAGAAGCAAGCCATTGTTACTTGTTCTAGCATTGAAGCTGAGCATCGCACTCTTGTTGATACTACCTTTAAGCTTTATTGGCTTTGCTGGCTTTTACAATATATGGGTGCTCCTTAGACATTCCTATTTATTATAACAATCACAATACTATTCAGATTTTTTAAATGTACCAAACATATCGAGATTGATTGCCATTTTATACATCATCATCTCAAGGAAGGTACACTTTGTCTCTTCCCAACGGCTTCGGCTGACCAGTTGGTATATTTGATACCACCCTGAGATTGTGGAGGATTTCTAGCATGAAATATGGTACATATACTTAAATTAGAGGATTTTCATCTCCTAAATTGTGCTGATTGATGTATCCAAATTTAGACCATTTTATGTAATTATCGTTATTACAATTATTTGTTTTTCTTTTTATGGTTGCCTCCTTCCTCTTTAAAAGGATAGTTCATTGAACTATTTGTACTCAACACAGAAGTCACAGAATCCTTTCATCATCTCTCTATTGATATTTCCAACAATCAGAAATGTTGATCGCTCAAAAGTTAAACCCAGCTGGCACATGGAATACAGTTTTGTTGGATATGTTTCAGCGCTGCTTTGCAAGGATGGCTAAAGTCCATGTTTGCAGCTCATTGATCCCTAAGCTGCTCTCAATTTAGGTCTGCATGGATTTGTCACGTGTCCAGCACATAATACAAAACATAAAACCTTGATTAATGGATATTGACTTTGCATAAAAGTCATCAATAACACAATATTTTTATATAAATATGTCTCAGGACACTAACATTCATAAGTGCCATCAACATGCTTACTGAAACTCATCCCTGTGTATAACGTATATCACAACTTAAATCTTGCTCATCAATATAAACCATCATGATATTAAATACGCCCAACAAAAGTCATTCGATAACCCATCAGTCCAACCTCATCGCCGTACAATACTAAGCCTACTAATCTGAAATAAGGTGATTTTGCAAGGGTGAGCTACTAGCTTAATGAAGTATGAAAATATAATGACAAATAAATTATCACAACTGCAATATTGATTATCAATTGACATGCAAAAATTATGGAACTTTGAACCATTGGCAAACAAATAACTCCCATTGTAAAGGTCGACAACGTCAACGTATTTACATCCTATAGATGGGGCCTAAAACTACTATGATATCCTATGGGTTAGCCTTTTCAAACCTTCCAAAACACTTAATATAGCAGGCATGCCATTAACTATATTTCTGTCAATTTCCTGGTTCACAAATGCAAAGAATTCTTCTCTAAATGAACATTTTTCCATAATTTGGAAACAGATAAGCTTATCACAATTTGGTGGTAGAGATTTGCCGTGAATTTTTGAACATATCATATATGCATGTAATAGTATTTCAAATATAATCTCAACTTAGGTTAATGCTTCCAAAATTTCAGAATATGAGAACTTATCCGTGCATTCAAAACTCAGAGACGTATAAAGAACTACAATACTCTATGCATGGAAGATTAACATAATAATCTCAGAGTTTTATTTTTTTTTTCTTTTTGGGCAAAAATTTTGAAATTTGGCTCCAAAATGGAAGAGAAAAAAGTTTTGGAATGCACTTGCCTTAACCACCTCCAAGATTTTCTTCAAAAAATGTATTAAGTTGGTCATTCTCTTTATTCTTTCTCTCTATTCCCTGAAATTAGCTAAGAAAAGAGTTAAAAAGACGTGCAAGTTTTTTTTTAATAAACTAACACGTGTGCAACCTCAGTGTGTGGATATGGTGTGAGCATTTTACTGGAACTGCGCATGTGGGCCCTTCATGTGCAGCTCAAGCCCCTGAAATATGCATATGTGCCCTTCATGCATCGCTCATGCACCTTTCCTAAGAGAGCTAATTCTTGAGTCCCTTTCAGTGGGCAACACTCCAACCTTAGAACTTAAAAACGTGTATAGCACGATAAATACTCCATTTGTAGCTTGCAAAACATAATTAAGCTTCATGCCATTGTCATGGCCACTACCCAAGACAACTTTGGTCAACGTGCGATCAGTAGTTGGATGCAGGACAACCTCTTCTCATCCTCATCACTCCATTGAAGCTTCTATATAGCAGGGCTAACACTGTTTCTACTGCCGCATCGGAAGACTTTCGGATTGCAGAAGCATAGAATGAAGACAGAATAACAGGGTGCGGGAATTCTCCTGATCTACACTCACTTGTGTGATTTGTCTCCTCATTATAAACTCGATTGTTCTCAATTCAAGACTCTGATCGTGCAGGACTATTGTTTATAGTACGTTTCTTCCTGATTGGAGGTGCTTTTTTTCATTTTTGCGCCATTAATGGAGGATGGCCCACCTAGTTCAAGCCTTATTAACCTGACCGTGTGTATGAGCTGTCCGAATCCTAAGCATACATTTGCCTTTCATTAGAGTGACTTTTTTCATTTTGAATAGATTGTGCTACTATTCCTACGTGCATTTATCTTCCTGACAGAATGAAAAAATGCTCAGTTCCATATCACAGTACAGGCATTCCTGCCTGAAGGTTTGATTTTCATTTGTTGAAGCTATTTAGTCAATTGGCTATCGCTAAATGAACTGTGCATAACCCTATAATAACTACATTTTGCTCAATTTGGCATGTTCAGCTCAAATACTAACTGCTGATTACTAGAACACGCTGAGCACCTTAAGTGTGTTGCTTGTAGTAATGCCTTTAGTTGGGTCAATGCAATGCCTTTGGCTTGGCTTTTCAGTAATCTTTATTCCTTCTATAGTTTATGCTCTTTTTGTCTCTGCACTTCCGTAGAGGACAAATCATCAAATCAGTGAGATGAAAAATCACAGCAAATAATCTGCCCCATTTACATTCCATTGTTACTCACTACCATCACCATCCCTCCCCCCCCCCAAAAAAAAAGAATAAAACAAAAGCAGATGACAGGAAAAGAAGAAAAGAGAAAGGAAGTCATTGGTTGATAATAATTGTTGTTTAGACAAGAAAACATGCATGCTGGTGACATTTTATTTCAATTTCTTTTGCAGATCTGATATTTTACCCAAGCTTATCTTCCTAGACCAACTGTGCGAGATGTCTCCTCACATTGCAAGAAGCACTCTTGAGGCCTGTATACCTTATGCAATTCTTCGTTCCATATACAGTCAATATTATTCGAGTTCTCCATCAGTGCCGCTGACGTTACCTAGTGCATCACCATGGAGCTCGCCTGCAGTATCTCTTGCACATTCATCTCTTGCGTTCGGGCACCCTCCATCAAATGTTGGCCATTTTCAAGCATCTACCCAAGGCCAAGATCAAATTTATGACAACGAAGGTGCTAGTGTTGGGGGCACCTCTGATTCCAGACAACGAAATGTTCGGTGTTCTGGGCCGCTGGATTACTATTCATTACACAAGACGAAGCTACACGAAGGATCAACATCAAGCAGCACAGGACGGAGTCCTCTCCCAAGATTTGCCGTGTCAAGGTCTGGCCCCTTATCATACAAGTAGAGAAAGCAAGCTAAAGCCAGAGGAACACAAGGCTGCATTGCTTGATTTTGTTTAAATATTAATGATCTCCCTTGCACGATATTCTGTTAAAATTTAGTCTCCTATTATTTCAGTTTGTAATCCTGTTTCCCAGAACTAAGGTCACAGAGATTCACATATAAATGACGTTGTCATCCTCGTCAATGCTTCATTTCATTGCAGCATTATTAATGGCTACATCTTCCATTAGCATGGAGCAGAATACTACACAAGGAACCCTGTGATGAGAGTTTAGGATACCGGCTTTTTTATAGAAAGCCATGGATATCATGACTCCTTTGAATCTTTGATCTGCAAACTGAGAGTCAGAAAATAGAGGAGCAGAGTCGCTCTCACCATTACAATAGGAGGGTCTCTAATTTAAATATGGTGTCAGTGCTTCACCGGCAGGGAAAAACATATGATATAGGGACAATCAGTAGGATATTGAACCAAGTCAGGAAGGATTTATTACTCCTTTGTCAGCCTAACCTGATCGGAAAAATTTTGTTTTGTTTGGCCAGAATTTTAGTGCAGACAGTCATAGTAGAATAAAGTTAGTGTTAATATCGATGCTTGTTCCAAGTAGAATAATAATTTCATTCTCTAGTTGATGTTAGTATCTAGGCTTGGAGACGCAACTCCTGTGGGAAGAATTTATTGGACATGAGAATTATTTATTCTTCGGCTTCTGGGTCATGCCATTTTAGATGTTGTAATATCTTCTTAATCACCTTCTTTTGTTTCTGTAAGGGGGAGTTTCAGACATCTTGGATATCTCTTATGTACCCTATTTTCCAATGCACACGGTCATAATGCATGAGGAGGAACCTATTGGATGGATATCTAATGCTCTTCGGCTTTTTTTTATTTTTTTTAAGAAGTGTAGATTACTTATATGCTATCAGGGTCATGAAGAATGAACAGATGGATAGCGTTCTTCAAGTCATATACAGAGAAAGAAAAAGCTTTAAATAGATATTTTTAGGAAACAAATGCTATACGTTATGAGAAAACAGCTGAAATATTTAAAAGACATTATTGAATAGTATTTTTGTTATAACGAACCATCAGACTATTAAGGTATTTTCGTTATAAAAGATAGTTAAAATATAGTAAAGTTTTAGTATATGTTCATTTTTCCATAATTCAAATGATTTTGCTAATGTAACATAGTGAATTATAGTTCCTAAAATAAGGATATTAATGATATTTTTTTTATTTTTTACATAAATACAAATAAATTATAAAATATTTTTAACACAAAAGTTAATAATATTTATATATATTTTTTGTATCAAATAATTCAATATTTTAAATAAAAATAGTAGATTATTATTTTAAAAATTATCAAAAAAATATATATTATTAGTCATTTTAAATTCATTTATAATAGTATTCATTATTATAAAAATCAAAGAAAACTAGTATGGGCTATAGATTGCTTGTCCCATGCCAGACACGGACCAAAGCATTGGGTCATATTATACACGTGATAGCACACCGTACACTACAAGCCATGCTTAGCATATAGCCTATGGTGGGCTGCACCGTGTAATATCATGCCACGGGCGGTGAGGCCTATTTAACGCTTCTATAGAATTTATTATTAAAAGAAGGTTAACTTTAGGATAAATAAATGATATCTACTAAAGTACTAGTGTGCGGCATACTTCATTTAATATATCTATAAAATTTATTATTGATAATACAAAATTATAGAAAATAAAATTTGTAACAAATGGGCCGCGTCTACAAAAATACTAGATCATTCAAAAATTATATGATTGAGAATGAGAGAGTAGAGGGAGCAGATAAATTTTTGGTGAGGAATATATATTTGTGGGCCGCTTGGCGTGGCCACTGTATCGGCTGTCGTTGAAAATAGATAATTTTATAATAATAATAATCATTCAACTACATGCATCGGTATTGTGTTGCCTCAGAAGATGGGCAGATGATTATACTTTCATCTTTTACTTTATTACGCTACCTCATAATTTTCTTTCAGCAATCCTTTCGGGGGTGTCAATAATGGCATTTATGTTTTGTGAACACTGTAGCTGTTCTATTGCATTGATAATAATTTATTGCATGTCATCCATATGTAGTAGTGCTATCAAAAATACAACCAGTCCCGAGTCATGAAATTTGTGGTGAATGTCAAATATATGCAATTTTTCCTCCTTACATTGAAGGATTGAATATTAACATAGAATTATGCGTTATCAACATATCTTTGCTATGCACATTTGGAAGGTTGGGGGTGGGACAACATATATTATTTCCATTACTCCACGCAGCCCTATTTTCGCATCATTTTTTGTTTCTTGTACGTGCTTCTCTTTACTCCATGGGGCCATTTCTCTATAACATTTTCTTTTGTTTTGTACATGCTTGGTTGTTAGAATATGGTTACTTCAATTTGGGTGATTTTAACAAACTGTTTGTCATCGGAGTGCTTTAACCGGTCAACGTATGTTGACCGGCTGAAAGGAAAGACGGTCAACAATGAGAGTTGACCAGATGGTGGAGGACGGTGAAGTTCTCCGGAAGGCTGGAAGGCAAGACGGTCAACAATAAGAGTTGACCAGATGGCGAAGGACGGTGAATTTATTCGGAAGGCTGGAAGGCAAGACAGACAATAAAGAGAGTTGACCGGATGGCAGAGGACGATGAAGTTCTCCGGAAGGTTGGAAGACAAGACGATCAACAAAGAGAATTGACCGGAGGACGGTGAAGTTCTCCGGAAAGCTGGAATGCGGAGAACAGTCAAGTTCTCCGGAAGCAGCTGAAGACGGTCAATGGAAAGTTGACCGGTTGAGACTGGAAGGAAGTATTTACCAGTTGGTATTACTGGTATGAAATCAACCAAGGAGCACCGGAGGGCTCTTATGATAGCCAATGGGC
>JAOVVI020000858.1:0-27569 GCA_028571085.2 Nepenthes alata | reverse complement strand
CATTATAAGAAGCTTCTCTTGAACACTTGGCTGTTAAGGTAGTATTCCGATTCAATCAGGATGCTAATTGGATTTCGTTCAATCCTCGCAAGAAATACAAAATAAGCGGGGGCCACCTAGATTCAATAAAAGGCTAGAAGCATTGATATTTTTACATTGCGGTCTCTTCCGACTAGACTTTTTCCAATAAATGGGGGTGAGTGAATTCTGCCTACTTTGGAGATATCCTAGAGAGGGAATTTCGCATGGCTTAGTTGTTGAAGGAGCTTATTGAGGAGAATGCTGCCTCTCTCCGAAGGACGGGTAATTGGCTGGCCTGGAAGTTGCTCATTGATGTTTGCTAGGAGGTTAGAATGGATTGGGAGGATGCCACCGTCATGTCGTTTCATCGGCTCAAGTGGAAGCCAAGAGAGCTTTTCATCCGGGACTATCTTGAAGGGGCGACTGGCAGGGCAGATCTTTTCTTATCTACCTCAATCGATTATGATCGGGCCATCGAAGAGTGTTGTGATGTGATGATTCGGTCTCACGCCAGTGAGTTATCTTAAAGGCTAGGTTCTGTTCGTTCTTCTAGTCTAGTTTTTGAAGAGGCGATTGGAGTCGTTGAGGGCAGTGAGGTTTCATTACCTACTGCTTCGAGAATAAATGACCCCATTGTTAACAGATCAAATGAGCAAATCGACGCTCCATTTGTGGCTGAATACGATGTCCCAATTTTGGTCAACTTGTCGCCCGATGAGCCTATCTCCACTCTTCCTGTTGCTTTTGTTAAGCCTATCTCCACTCTTCCAGTTGCTTTTGTTGAGAAGTATGTTAATACCAATCGGGAGGTACAAGAGTTTAATAATAATCCAAAGGCCGTAGATGTAGAGGTCCCTTGCACTGATGCTTCAGCATCTGAGCACTTGGAGGAGTCGAACGTTTTTTTACCTCCTCCTGGGTTTGAGGTCCCTCTTCATTGTCGCGCATTGCCTTTACTATGCCGGAGGTCTCCATCCGTTTTTGGGCCCGGAGATTCCCCTGGTCCATCTTTTTGGGAGAGATGGTTTCCCTTAAAGGTATTGCTTGCGAAACCCTTTATTTTCTGATTGTTCTGTGTTGTCATCCTTCGTGATTGACCATTTTGCTTTGCAGTTGTAGGAGCTGGTCCGTTTGATCGTGGACAGACTATCAACAAGATGCTGGAATTTTTTGTCTGTCTCAAATGTACGTCAATCCTGCTATTCTCAGGGAGATGGAGATTCGGGTTGATGCTACTGTCATCGAAGCCCAACAGAGTCGAGATCGGGCCACTTTACTCAACAGAGTTGTCTGAATAGTTACCAAGATCCCAAGAGCTCTCAGATGAAAGATCTTTGGCCCTGGATCAGATCGCCTCACTTGAGGACAAACTCTAGAAAGTTGAGCAACAATTTTCCAATCTTCAAATCAAGTGTGCTCGACTCAAAGGAGAGCTAAGGATACGTTTCCGTCCGGAAGAGGTTCGACCAATTTTGGATGATAGATTCCGGGACGGACTTCATTGCTCTAGGCCAATTGTGTCCGTAGTCGCTTCCGACTTTCCTCTTGGCTATCTTGATCTGAGAAATTCTGAGGCTTCTCGCCACTCAAATATTAAGGATTTCTCGGAGTTAGGTAGGGATCATACGCCGTGATCTCCGGGGCTCCCAGCCTTAGGTTTGTCATGTTGTTAGAGCGTAGACAAATGGCAACATCATTGTAGCCTTTGATTAGATTCTTCTGGTCTCCATGTTGTAAATGTTGATTCATCAATAAATCAATTAGATTGTTTTAATCATTGTCACTGATTTTCTTTTTGTATATGTTTAATCTTTTACTCAATATGTGCTTTGTTTGCTGACTAAGCATGGTCGCCATTGTCATCGAGCTTGGTCGAACGTATTTGCCTAATTGTACTCAGTTGTATAAGAGGATGTGGCAGCACTCTTTTTGTTAGACGGTGCTCTTTCCTTTGAAAGGACGTCGTAGCACGAACACTAGGAGAGCCATTTTTTGGCCGACTAGATTTGGTTGCCATAGGCGGCGGGATTTAACGGAGTCTAGTCCGTCGACTGTACTTAACTGATCATGGTTGTTCTTGCTGGAGGACGTCATTGCACACGTGCATCAGGCCCTAGTCCATCGATCCTTTTCAACTGATGGTGCTCTTTCAGGTGGGAGGATGTTGTCACAGGCATGCTGAAAAAACCTCTGAGTTTTCTTTTGTTTTGACCTCTTTAGGGAGATTAGACTTTAGTCTGTAAGCCCTCTGGACCTTTGCATTCGACCTTATTTGGGCTGCTCAGTTGTCTTGGCCGAAGTTTTATGTTCAACCTCATTTGACTCGTTTGATTGTCTTGAATGAGGTTTTGACCGTGCTTTTAGCAGATTGATTTACAGGTGAAGATTTCACCCGACTTAGAGTCAGTACGGGTTATTTGAATTTATGTAAGGCATCCAACCATTCATATGAACAATATAATAAATGTATAGCAGTATTATTAATTTAAATATGAATACGTCATACACGCAGTCCATATGATATGTATAGAACCTACATTTGTTTGGCTAGAGTTTCATTGATAGTATTTTTTGAGGTGGACGACGTTCTATGTCCTCGGGACAATTTTTCCGTTCTAGATGCATAGCTTATACACACTGTTCCGGAGAATTGTTGAGACTAAGAATAGTCCCTCCCAATTAGGAGATAATTTATTCTGGTTAGCGACTTTGCCTGTGCCTCTATACTCTGTAGAATTAGGTACCCCACCTTAAATTAGCAAGCTTTCACCTTTTTGTTGTAGTACCGAGCGATTGGTTGCTGATAAGCCGCTGTCCATAGTCTTGTTGCGTCTCGGGCTTTTTCGAGTAAGTCGAGATTCCCTTTGAGTAGTTGGGAGTTGCCTTGTAGGTTGTAGCTTTCGACTTGGAGGTTAGACAGTCCGATCTCTATTAGAATGATCGCCTGAGTCCCATAAAATAAGCTGAACGGCATTTCTCGTGTAGGTTTCTTGGGAGTCATTCGATAAGACTACAGCATGGAGGGTAGCTCATCTGCCCAAGAGCTTCTTGCATCTCCTAAATTCGTTTTCAATCCGTGTAGTGAGGTTTAGTTCGTCACTTCCACCTTTCCCGTTGGCTTGTGGATAGGCAACAAAAGTATGAACCAGCCGGATTCTTAAACTCATGTAGTACTTTGTGAATCTTTTGCTAGTGAATTGGGTTCCGTTGTCGATCAATATGACCTCAGGAATCCCAAACCTGCATATGATACTCTGCCGAACAAACTCTGTCGCATTTTAATCGATTATCTATGCTAGTGAAGAGACCTCTACTCATTTTTTGAAATAGTCAATATGACTATGACGAACTTTCTTTGTCTCAATATTATGGGCAATGGGCCTAATATGTCGAGCCCCCACTTAACAAACGGCAAGGGCGACTGCAGGGTTTGGAGTTCTTTGTGTGGCCAATGAAAGATATTTCTGTGGATTTGACAATTTTCGTATTTCTTTATAAATTCCAAGGCATCTCGCTTTATCGTTGGCCAGTAGTAGCTTTGTTGCATAATTTTGAACGCTAGGTTTTTGCCACCCATGTGTAACCTGCAAATCTCGAGGTGCATTTCGCTCAATGCTTAATCAGCTTCTTCTGACGTTAGACACCATATATAAGGGATGTAGTACCCTCGTCGGTATAGTTTTCCGTCCATAAAGATGCACCAACCTACTGTCCTTTTTATATGCTTGACATTGTTAGGGTTTTTTAGTAGAAAGCTTTCCTCTAGGCACCTTCTATATGGAGTTATCTAGGTATCGCCATCTGAGATCTAAAATATCTATACTTCCGAGACTTCTATGCTTCGGGTTGTGAGGATTTCCCTCATTTGTCTGGCATATTGCTCAAGGTTCCCAGTCACTGTTGCTTTCGCCAGTTGATTCACCTTCTAGTTGTCTTCTCTCACGATGTAGAGAATTTTCACTTTGTCAAATGACTCAGTAAGAACCTTCACTTTAGCAAGGTATTTTGCGAGCAATGGGTAGTACGCTTTGAAATTCCAGGTAACTTGATTAACGATCAACTCTGAGTCGCTATGGATGACTAGGTTTCTGACTGAATATTCCTTCGCTATTCTGAGTCAAGCTAATAAGGCCTCGTACTCAACGACATTGTTGGTGGCTGAAAATCCGAGTGTTATCGAATATTTCATTTCTAACCCGTCCGGTGTTCTTAGAACTACGCCTGCTCCATTTCCTGATTAGGATTATAACTCGTCCACGTGCAAGATCTAAGTCAGAGCCTTTTCTTGGTAACGGGTGTCGTCTTACTTCTCAGGATCATTTGGAAATGGGGTCATCATTTTAACTATAAAGTTCACGAGGGTTTGACCTTTTATGGTCGGCCGTAATCGAAATTCAATGCCAAACTCACCAAATTCAATAAGCCATTTAATTAGTCGTCCTAATTTTTCAAGTCACTATAACATCCCTTTCAGCGAATGATCAGTGAGGATGATGATCTTATGAGCTTGAAAGTATAGTCACAATTTTCTGGCGGAGTTAACCAATGCTAGAGCAATCCTTTTGGCGTGTGAGTATTGGATCTCGGCATCTATTCGGATTTTATTAACATAGTAGATCGGTCATTGTACCTTGGATTATTGTTTAATTAGGACCGAGCTTAGCGCCGTGTTGGATATTACCAGATAGATGTATAATTCATCGCCTTCTTTTGGAGAGGGCAAGAAAGGAGGATTGGCGAGATATTCCTTTAATTCTTGGAAGGCTGCCTGGCAATTTTTCGTCTACTGAAAACCATTTGCTTTCGTTCTTCTCAAGGCCTTAAAGAAGGGAAGATATTTTTCTTCTAACCTCGTCAAGAATTAGGAGAGTACTGTGAGTCTCCCGGTTAGTCTCTGGACTTCTCTCACAGTTCGAGGCGGATTCATATCCACGATAGCTTTTATCTTCTCGGGGTTTGCTTCGATTTATCGGCGAGACACGATAAACCCAAAAAATGTTCCAGAAGTTACTCCAAATATGCACTTTATTGGATTTAACTTTATCTGGTGCGCTTAGAGCACCTCGAAAGCTTCACCTAGGTCGTGAATATGGTCATTGGCTAATATGCTTTTAACGAACATGCAGTTCACATATACCTCCATATTCCTTCAGATTTGTGTTTCGAACATTTTGTTCACTAACTTCTGGTATGTGTCTCCCATGTTTTTCAAACTGAAGGGCATGACTTTATACCAGTATAGCCTCTGGTCGGTTATAGAAGATGTAAGCTCTTCATCGTCGGGATTTATCTGAATCTAGTTGTAACCTGAATAAGCATCTATGAAGCTTAACAACTTGTGCCCATATGTCAAATCCACCAGCAAGTCGATTCTTGATAACTAAATACTATCTTTCGGACATGCTTTATTCACAACGGTGAAGTCGATACAAGTTCGGCATTTTCTGTTACTTTTATTGACGAGTACTATATTTGATAGCCAATCTGGGTATTAGACCTTCATTATGAAGCCTGCATTGAGAAACTTTTCAGACTTTTTCTCAACCTGGGAGGTGGACGCAATTCTCTTAGCGTTGAAGAAGGTCATCAACTCCGAATAGTTCGGAGAAACGTCCTAGACCTTCCAGTTATGGGCTCTCCTCAATAGGGCGCTACACAAGCCTTTTTCTCACGTCGAAGGCCTTCCTACATCTCGGGAGTAGCGTTGATTTCGTCGCTCTGGGATTTCATCCGGTGCTCTAACATTTAGTAGGACTTCCAAATGTCGCTCGTGGCCTCTCGAGCTGTAAGTTTGTCAGGTTGCAAAATTACCTCTTTGGTCGGCTGCTTTTTCCTCTGATTCCTCCTCTTAGATGTTGACGTCTGAGAGTTGGAGGAAGAAGCCCCCAGTGGTCATCCCTCCAGTCTATTGCAAATGGTCTGGAGGACCTTGGACATCGTGTCCACCTGGGTCACTAGTGTCTCTACGTTTATGTTCATAATTGGACGAGCATTTCCATGACTACCCTTAGTCGGGTCGTCGCTACATGAAATGACGTCCTTTGGCAGTACGCTGATATGGGTCCTAGTGTTGGCCATCTCCTTTGTTTTCAACTGAGTGGTGGACCATTGTCATTCCCACAGACGGCGTTAATGATGCATCTCGAAGACTCGGATTGTATACAAATTCGGAAGCCACCTTGTCACGCGTGGACGTTTGAACAAAAACAGATTCGGTCTTTGTAACTCAAAATCTGGATCCTACACACCACAACAAGATAAATAAGAGGTAAGAGGTATACAGGACTCGCTCTCTGATTTATCCTCTGATACTTAAGTCAATCTTTCTACTCGGAAGAGAAAGATGTAAGGAAATGAATGTGAGAATGTTAAAGTGATGGAGATAAGTATTTGTTTGGAGGGCTATACTTCATTTGGTGTACTTGTTTGACAGAGTTGCTTTGGATTATGCACTCGGTTGGTGCAGTGTCTAACTTTGGTTATTGTGCACTCGACTAGTAGAGTATCTCACTTTTCTTTTTGTTGTCCTTTTTTCAGTTGTTTGACTTTGTCCCTTTTTTATGTGGAAAAGAAGCAGTATTCATAGTGAGAGGTGTCGCTTGGTTGGCATACCGCTGAATCAATGCGTAGATGTGGTACCTCTTCGATGGTGAGTGGTGTCACATACATGTGTAACGACCACCTCCATTCAATGGTTGGACTACTTAACTTCCAACTGTTGGGATTGCCACAGCTGCCGCTTGAGACAAGTCATTTAGTGCTCCATTATGATCCTTCAATATTTGGCGATTTAGGTCGTATTCATTAGTTCAGCCGTTACATCTTTTGTCTCATTAGCTCAAAGGCGTATTTTACCGAGTCGTCGTTTCTTGGGCCTCTTATCATTTCGTGCAGTGGATTTGGACTAGTCTGATTTTTGCTTTACCCATTAGATATTGATAGTTTTATGCGTCAAACAAATGCAATTATAATGTTTTGAATTTCATTTAAAGGAAAAATATAAGAAAATATTTTCAATACTTTCATTATTTTATTCACAATATTTAAAAAATAAGTTAAATAATTAACCATAATATAACTTATGCATACATATATACATATATACATACATATATGCACAAGCACATACATACATACATATATATGATCTAAAATACTTTAAGAAAAAAAACTAAATAAACGTAAATTTTATAGCTTTTCTATGATAATTTTGGTAATCTTTTTGCATTGAATAGAATTTGTATCAGAATAGAAGTTAAGAATAAAATTTAAAAAATAATAATAATAAAGTGGAGAATAATATTAAAATAGACGTAAAAAGATGAGAATCTTTTTGACAATTTTTTTCTCCTAAAATCAAGTATATGAGCCAAACTCAGTTGTAACATTTGGGCTTACTGATTATTTTTTGGCAAGAATTTTAAAAGTGTCTAAAATTTGACAAATAGTGAATTTTAATCACAAGCCAGTGTCTGGAATATATAGATAGATAGATAGAGAGAGAGAGAGAGTAAAGTTGGCTTCTACTTGTATGAGTTTGTGAGATTTAGATTAAATGTTTAGGTGATCTTCTGTCCAAAGAAATTGTTTATGAAAATAACAAGTAATCATTCATATCGACACATTTAAAAAGTCAAATGTTTGATAACTTAATCATATGTTGTTGAGTTGAAAAAACTACTGAATAGGTATCATGTATCTCAACCAGAACCAATTCTTCCTGGTTAAAGAATTTTTCTTTATTTGCCCTTGTAGTCCATCTAGATGTTCCTAGAGGATGATGAACTGGACTGAGCTGTATTTTCTATGGGCAGCAAATTATAATCTACCTAAGAAACATGATTGGATCAAAACCAGACTGCTTGACCAATCCGATCAAATTGACCTAAAATTTTATAAGATTTGATCAATGTACATGATTATTATGGGGATGGACACGTCAAAAAATTAAGCTAAGCATGATCACAAGTAAAAGTGACCGGTTCGGCCCGACCCAGATTAATTTTTCTGTAAATATATTTTTTGATCTCAAATAAATACCAATTTTAGAAAAATTATTTTAATAGATTATAATTTTTTGTAATTAATATTTTTTTTTATGTAAAGATCCTCTTCTTTTAAATATATGATTAGGCAATATTTTAATATAAATACTAAAAGATTTTTAAAATATCTTATATTTTAAGTGATTTTTATGTAAATATGTGTTTTTAGACTTGTCCACGAATTGTCTTGAACCAGCCTAGTTTGGATTATGAACAGACACGGTTACGATTTTTTTGCTCGGGTGACTCGGTCATATCTGCCCGGCTCGATTAAGCAACTATAAATTTTTGCCGAAACCCAACCCTTGTCCAGGCCAAACCCAAATTTAATCCCATTTATAAGAAAACAAAACCTTCCTATATAAAAAGATAACTGTATCTAATAACCTGAAAATTCCTAAAATGAAGATTATGCCAACATCCTAACTGCAGAGATTACAATTAACATAACAGAAATTAAAATGCTTCAAATGACCAGTTAGACTATAAGTGCATGATTATTTTCTTGTATTTTTGTCCAGAAAATGGTGCTTTGCGTAAGTTGTTGACCCCAGCTATTATTCTAATGCATAAAGATCTTGATCACCCATGTAAAATAAAATAAGAGAACTTACAGGAAAAGATTCTACTGCATGAGGCCCTGATACTGCGAGGTCTAGAAAAGGTCATATGTAAGCAGCTTTACCCCTGCTTCGATGTTATGAAGTCAAGAAAAGGTCATGTGCCCTGCTTGCAGTGAAATTGAGCCCAGAGGTCCTCATAGAGGCAGTCACCAGTTGTCTACAATCCTTTCTGTATGTTAGAGAGTAGAAAACCAAGCTTCAAACACTAGGGAAGTTTTCTCTCCCCTTAAGAATGGAATGATGCAACGAGAGTTTTGTTCCATGTGTCTACTGAGCAATATGAAAGTTATGCCAATTGTTATGATCTTATACTTCAAAACAAGCAGACCTATTACTTTCAATAGCTAGGACACGGAGACTGTACCAAGCACTTTTTTCGAGGGCTCCTATTTAATCAGGTTTCAATTAAGCATGCCAGTTGGAAGGGGCATAATCTATCTTAGGTGGGAACCAGTCTCACCAAAAGAACCCTGAATTACCATCCGATTTACTTGTACAACAACATTGTATGGATATTGAGAGGGGTGTGAAGTAGGCAATAGAAGCTCTCAAGTCATTCACATTGGTGGTAGCTACTCTTACAATAGTGGAGCAAAATATCATGCAATATATATAGATATTTAGCCCCAGGTATCAATATTTTCCATACAGCGACAAAATCATGATATGCTATTATATTAGTGATATATTACGATATATTAGTTGATACAGCTGATATTTTCTGATATGTTGAAAATCGGCCGATATCTCCCCCCAAGGTCCATTTCTTATAAAAAGGTTTTTGCATCCGATGCATTTGATACCCATATGTAATACATAATACAGTCGCGACCTATATTG
Organism: Nepenthes alata; assembly: GCA_028571085.2. Classification (NCBI taxonomy): domain Eukaryota; kingdom Viridiplantae; phylum Streptophyta; class Magnoliopsida; order Caryophyllales; family Nepenthaceae; genus Nepenthes; species Nepenthes alata. The sequence goes on along the minus strand of JAOVVI020000858.1, from coordinate 18,040 downwards.
ATACCAATTTTTTCATCCATGCATACAATACTTATGTTGATCTTTCCTTGACTTTCACTTCTTTCTGCAAGCTGTCGCTGCACATCCTCAGCAGATCAGTAGTTTCTTCTTCATAATATACCTCATTTTGCTATAGAAGATGAGAGAGAAGAAGGGGGTCAACAAATGGAAAAGGAAGGAGAGTTCTTATCCGCTGTGCTGATGCAAGGAAGGGGAGACACTATCTATAATCTGAGAATGTCTTTTATGGCTTAGCAATGTGTTTGAAGAATTAGATCCGCACTTGAAGATTTGTTTGTATTGTGTTCTCTTTTGGTTGAGAATTCAAGTGATGCAGAACTTAGTTTATACAATTTGAGATCATTAGAATTTGTTGGATAGAGCAATGAATTTGATAGATCATTGGAATTTGAGATCATTTAAGAGTTTGTTTGTGCCATTTCTGGGATTTGGACTCTCTAGATGCAATTTGGATAATTGAAGTCTTGTTGGTGCAATTTGAACTTAGTTTGTACAATTCAGATGTTTGGTAATTGAAGTTCAAGATTTGGCATAGGCAATGTCAATGAAGAAATGCTTTTGAGGGAGGGTGAAACGTAGTATCATACTTTTCAGATTCCACTATTAAGATTATGTTTAAAGCATAATTAAAATTGTGAATAATGTGTATGCTTTGAGTTTTGTTCAAAATTTGCTCAATGTTGGCCCAAATACTTGATATCTCTTGAGTTACACTTAAGATTGGGAAAATTTTCCAAACGCATAAATTAGATTTCAGCTTGATTTTTGCCCCAGCTAAAATTTCAAGAGAAAATTCAACAGTGTGTTTTGCTTGATTTATGCTTGAGAAAAACTGTGGTTTTAAGTTTTGCATACTTTTCACAAGAATTTTAACTTAGAGTTGGCGGCTAGCAAATATTTTAGTTTGTGAGAAGATTTAGAGCTCTAATTTTGCCATGTCATTTTTAAGATCCAATCAGGTAATGGCAAGTCTTATCAGTGGATCCCACTTGAAGCTTTTGATCAATCTAATCTTGACACATCAAAGCATGAGAAGCATGGATAAAAATATAAGCATCAATCATGGCAATCAGTACTGAACATACCAAACAACACGTATTTCTAACAAATATATCAAAAGCAAAAAAATTTTCGGTGAAATGTTAACAAACGAGAAAATATCATCTATATTGGCTGATATGTCGCCCATTTATCTAATTTATAGGTCGATATAACGTGATATATTGCCGATACAATGACATATCATAATTTTGCCATAGTATCAAGGGCCTAGTTGTTGGTCGATATTTCATTTCATGATGAGAAGGCTTGAGATGACTTCATGTGCTTGTGTTGTGTCTCGGAAGTGACGTGCTTTGCTTCTTGAAAGGTGGTAATTTCATGGTTTTCTTTTCTCTTTTGTTGAGTTGCTGAATTTCGCTATAAGTTCCACCATAAACTTGCATCCAATGTTTGTATATGACGTTTCTGTACATATTTGCTTTCATAATACGATGTCATGCTTTCTTATATTGTGGAAAAATTCTAAATGTAGACATTTTGTTGAATATCTTTGAACCATTGATTTGTTTTAGAGAATTTGATAGATTTGATATAGTTTGTAAGATGTCCACCTATATTTTTGTGTGAAGGTCGCAATGGCCCACCCACGGGTTAAAATATTGGCTCGTGGCTCTATCTATAAGGCCACAACATATAGACATCACTGATCTTCCTATTTAATCCTACCAGTGGGGATATTTGTTGGCCTATGGTTCAAAATTTTGTACATTTGATATAAGCATCACTTTTGTATCTCTAAAACTCTGCTATTGCTCCTTAATCATGACATTATTGAGCTATCAACTCATCTTACATTTCTCCCTGTTTCATATTTATAGACTTAGCATTATGTGACGGTGGTGGTTGGATGAGCATTTGGTTGTGATTGTGGCATTGAATAGTTGGACTTCTTTTTAGTTTGTGTGTAAAAAAATACTTGTAGAAAAGCTTTTGATATAAGGAATGTAAAAGATTATAACTAAATGTAAAGTTGAAGTATATCCCGGGATTTGATCATCTTATTGTTTGAGAAAGATTACTGCATCGTCGTTACCCAAAATTATGGTTTATTGATTATGTTATATTCCAAGTTGTGACCCTCTGCTTGGTATAGCTACAAACCCCACCCCCTAAAATCATGATTTGTCTGGCTTTTTAAAATTAGGTCATTGATCTGCATGCATTTGAAGATGAAAATCTACCCAAAAATAATATGACAATAAATAAGGAATAAGAAATTACCTTGAACAGTTATGAGAATGTTTATCAATCTGCATTCACATGATAGGATACAGAAGCTTGGCAGCCATCAGGATGAATCTTCGACTGCTAATTCAGTCTATGACTAATGTATATGCTGGAATGACTTGATTCTGTAAAACATTATGAGATAAAATTGTTTTACTAATAATCAGAATAATTACGTTATTTCACAGTTTCATAATGCAAAAATAAATATTATAGAAATACCTGAATCCATGCTTCACATTCTTTTCTCGAAGAACTTGAAACTGACTTCTCTCCCTTCACGTTTATCTTTCTTCTTTCACGAAAGTTTACAAAATTTGTGTATGGAGGATTATCATTGGTGTATAATTTTTCTAGAGGTCTTATGAAATTCAAAAACAATGGAAGGTTATGAAAATTTCATCCAATTCAAATCTGAAAACTGCCCCACATCATGCAGGAAATTGCCTCTCGTTATCTTCAACTATCGATAGATAATTTTGTCATTTAAAGGGTAGGAAGAGAACCGATATCTTAGTTACATAAATATTATTCTTTCTATCAAAAGCTGAACTTGTTTAAGGAAATAACTTATCTACTAAAATATAGTATGACTGTATGGAGTCATAATTCTTAATCATTTCAATAAATAATTAAATATGTGCCACATCATGCAAGATAATTCTAATGGATTCAAGTACCGGATGGCTAGAGATTAGAGACTAATTGTTCACGTTAGTAGACGACGGTTATCTTTTCAGCACGCTGATTTGCCAGTTGGAGTAAAACTTGGAAGCAAGCTGAGCCATTTATGATAGTTTTCATCCTTGAGAAGTAAATTCACTACAACTGAAGCCGTTGATGCATCCGGTGAAAGACCCTTCTTTGCCATTTTTCGGAGAATCTCAATCACTTTTGCAAAGTCGTTCTTCTGACAAAAACCACGCATTAGCGTATTAAATATATTCACACTTGGGAAACAACCTCTCTCTTCCATTTCTACAAGAAGATCATTTGCCTCATCCAATCTTCCATCCATAGACAGTCCACAGATCATGATTGCATAAGTTACAACAGTTGGCCGTAAACCAACACGAGACAACCCAGCAAATAGATCCTTGGCAATTTCAAGCTTCCCCGTTTTACAAAGCCCATTAATGATGCAATTGAAACTACGGATGCTTGGTTTACACCCCCGATTTTCTAGCGAATGGAACAGTTTGAGTGCCTCAAGAAGGCAATTGTTCTTGCAAAGCCCATCGAGGAAAATGTTATAGGTATATGAATCTGGTTCGATGTTGCAAAGTTGCATCTTACTAAATAACGTGCGTGCGTCTGCAACTTTCCCACACTGAAGAAGACCTTTCAACAAGGTGTTGAATGTTACAATGGTTGGCTGAATTCCCCTAGATTTCATGCCCATGTACATGTTCATAGCTTCGGTGATCTTCCCGATTTTGAAGTAGGCATTCATCAAAGTGTTATAGCTAACAACATCAGGATCACAGCCACTACTTGACATTAAATCAAGCATCTTGTGTGCATCATCAATCCTGCCCTCCAGACAAAGGCCGTCCATCAAAGTGTTGTATGTGACTATGTCAGGAAGCTCGCCTCTCTCGATCATCAATTCCAACAACCCTTTAGCTTCACTTGCTTTCCCTTCCATGCAAAACTCATTGATTAGCACGTTGAAAGTCACCACATTAGGCCGGATGCCTCGATCTATCATTTCATCAAAGAGTAGTTTAGCCTCTTCCCACATACTAGAGTGGCACAGCCCGTCGATCAAGGAGCTATAAACAACAACATCTGGTAAAATCTTCCTGCATTTCATTTCTAAGAAGAGCTGTTTAGCCATATCTATAAGCCCCTCTTTGCAAAGACCATCAATCAAAGTACTATAGCACACTAAATTCGGCATCATAATCATGCCAAGACCATCTTCTCCATTTGACATTTGTTTGTGTAATTGAACTGCGATGTTTGTGTTCCCGGTCCTACACAACCCTTTGATCAAAGTTCCATAGGTAACAACGTTAGGATGACAACCCAACTGAATCATTTTCTTAAACAACAATGTAGCTTCAACAATTTTATCCTCCAAGCACAACCCTTTGAGCAAAGATGTAAATGTTACAGTATTCCCTCTGTAGCCCTTCTTCAATATTAACCCGAGAACTGAAAAACCAGCACTTGCCCATTTCAAATTACAATAGCAATTCACCAAAATATTCAATGTAATGTGATCTGGCGACAAAACACTAGAATTCAATCTCTTGTAGAAACAAATTGCATCAACATAATGCTTAATTTTGACAACAGCCGCTAAGAGAAAATTAAAAGATGAGATTGGTGGAGTGGGTTGCAAGTGAAGCATGTGATTAGAAAAGCGCTTTGCTTCATCTATACTGATCTTTCCTGACTTGCAGTAAGTTTTCAATAATTCGCCGAGCGAGTTTTGGTGGTCTTGGACGTCGGAAACCGAGTTTGATGGGCCAGGTGTCAAAGCAATTATATGTGGAGAAACGAAAATAGACGAGAGCTTGTTGCCTGTTGATGCAGCTGCAAAATACGGAGCTTGAGAAACAACAGCCAAAGTGGGTTGAGTTCTGAAAACCATCTTAAGAATGAATAAGGCATGAAGTTAGCTCTACAGTTCTCTCTCGCTGTCTTGCTACTTTGATCATATCAGATAATATGTGAAGTTGAGTAAGCTTTTGATTACTTACCCACGAAAAAGAGAGAGCTTTTGATCGAAGTTTGAATCGTTTTGCCGGTACGAAGAATCGAATTTGATTTGGATTTGCCGCCGGTCGAATGGAACGAAATCAAGCCCTAAACCATCTAAGATTTCGATCTACTCGGATGATCAATTATCGAAGCCCAAATCCAAGAAATCTATCCGTCGTAGTTTTTCAGAAATCCATCAACATTAGCTCAAGTCCGAAAAAGATAGAAAGACAAGTTACCAATTCTTTGAACTCGTGGTAAGACTGTTGGTGAAGGCAACGGTGGAGAGGTGAAGCTGCACCAGAAGCTCGGTCAGGAGCCTGGTGCAGTTCGAACACTGGATCCTCTGGAATGAATACCGGGATCAGTTCGCTGACAAGTGAGAGAAGCGACATCAGATCACCTAACATGATTGCTCAGGGGTAGGAGCCCCTCACAATTTAACCATTGGATATTTGAATATTTAATAATCTTTAACTTATATAGTTAAACAAATATAAAATAAATTATTTTTTAAAAAAATTATAAAATATTAAACCATTAAATATTTATATTATGTAAAAAATACACATAAAAATATAGCTATTAACATGTATTTTTATTGCATTTTAGAGTTCGAGATCCGGTGCAATATAAATATGTGAGGGTGTAAAGATATAGAGAGGGAGAGAAAAATACCGAGATTTACGTGGAAAGCCTCCCATTAAATGAGAAGAAAAAATCACGATACTCAAGAGCTTGAAAGATGCTTTACTATGGATGGAAGAGTTACAAAATACAAGTTTGTGGGAACATCTCCCTTTCTCTTCCTAACCTCTCTTCCTTTTGGATCTCAAAAGCCTTTTCCTTCTGTCTGAAAAGAGGAAAAAAAGCTGCCCCTTTCTTAGAGTCTTTGCTAGGTATTTATAGTGGAAGAATGTCCTTAAAAAGTAGTCCACGTGGCAGCCAATGTTAGGTTGGGAGGCTGTTCACCTGCCATGCTGGCTGCATCAGGCGCGTTAGGAAACTGTCCACCTGCCCCGTTGGCTATGTCAGGCATGTTGGCGTGTGCAGGGAGGCAAGTCACCGGCGCCGTTGATTGGGCCTTAACGTGTCAGGCGTGCAGACCCTTGATGTCAGTCTTGAAGTGACAAGACGTGCTCTGAGCGTCATTATGCGCTGTGGATGCGACGTTTTGCAGTGGTTGCGTGTTCCTTGGTAATAGCGAAGTTGCTTAGTTGGCGCTCGCAGCCGTGTATGAAATAGTCATCTTCCTTAAGCAATGTGTCTTGTCCCTTTGTGAGTTCGCGGGCTCGTTGAGGGAGACAGTTCTCAGATGTTAACTGCTCTCTTATTGACTGAATGATCTTGGGTTCATTGTGGAGAGTCCTCGGATCTTTGCTAACCTATCGGATTAATTTGGGGCTTGAAGGAACGTTTGATATTCTCGGGCTTCTTGGTCACAGTGTACAATATGAGTTGACATATTTGGTCATTTTGACTTCTTATGTGGAGACGTCAAGGTTGTCCTCGTCTGTTAGAAGGTATTCTGGTCCTTTTCCTAGTCCTCGGGTTCGTGGGGCTAGGATTCTCGGACGTTTTTCAGATGACGTCAGCCCCTTGTGGTGTCCTCGAGCTCCTTTCGATTAAATGGGTCTCTCGTACTTTTATCTCTTCTTGGGCTAGCCTGTTTTCTTGGTCCATGGGCATGTCTTTGGGCCTTCCTTTTGGGCCGTATTTCATGGGCCCTAATATTGATATCCAACAATTTTTAATAAAAAAAGAAATTATATATTAAATTAAAATATAATTAAAATCTTTAATAAAAGTATTAATTAATTACAATCCTGAAAAATATTCATATAGACTCCATCTTTGATTGGCTTATTCTTGGCCATGTAGTCAACCTTTATCAGCATATAAGAGAACTTGATCTTATATGAAAGTAAGAATAATATGTCAACAAACAACAGATAAAAATGATAAAATAAAAGAATAAAATAAAACTAAATGCTAAAAATTACACCACAGAATAGAAAATTAAAAAAATATATATATCTAAAAGAATTTAGATACTTAATATACAAGTCAAAAAGAAAAACAAATCCAGAAAAAAAATCCAAACTAACTATAATTAGAAAGGCATAAAAAAAACTTTAAAATATAATAAAATCAATTTAAAATTACTTATAATTTTAAAATACATTGTATTAAATCAAATTAAATAAAAAAATACATTCATATAATAAAATTCACACAGAAAATGCAAAAAAACCCGTATATTAAATACGGCAATATATATTCTAAAAATTTTTCATCGGAGATATCACCGGGATCAGGAGATCTTTCAGTATATAACAACAACAAAGCCTTATATTCCACTAATTAAAACAGACTATACAAATCTGTTATTGCAATTTTACTCGATTTAGTGCAATATGCTCTCAGCATACAGTAATAAAAGCTCCTATCCTTCTATACCCTTACTCATGGCTTCACAAACATACAAAATACTCCAATTTTTCACCCTCAAAGCACTAAAAGAACTGCTCAAATATGCCAATAAAAGATTCATCAATTGAAAAAAAATAAATCCCAATTTGCAAGCTCACATTAAGATTATGGGAACTCAGCAGAGGAGCAATTCAGGCAGTTTGGGAAGATCGAAACTTTGAACTTCGAAGACGGGTCGTAGAATGGCAGCATTTGTGCTGGGTTATGGTTTGGCTGATTGTGCCGGGAGCTGCTGGTGATTATGATCGCCTTCGTAGGTAACGATGAGCATCGAAGGTTCTTCTAAACACCTCTCGACGTGCTTCCTCGCCGGGCAACCTCTCATGCTACTGCATTTATAGTAACCCCTGAAAAGTCCAGCATATAGACAGTGACTTGAACATTACTCTCATTCGACATGTATAATTCTGGGTAGCATATTGAAGAACCGCAGCAAAAATAACAAAAATGCTTTAAGTTTTGTAAAGTAGGGTTGGCCATAAAAATCACTTTCTTGAATATCTTCTGATAGTAGAAATAATTTGAATCGTTTTTCATCACTACAAGCTAAAAAACACAAAAAGGAAACAATTCAGAATGGTTGCAAATCGAAAGGTGGTCGTAGTATGAATAGCAATGTGGCGGGGCGGTGTTTTCTATTACCATCTTGTGCCAATGATAACGGGTTTAACTGTAATAATTTTGAAAATTATTAGAGTAGTTGTAATATTATATGTTACATATTCATAAGTCTCTATTTTGAATATTATTAGTAAATATTTGAAAATAAATTAACATATAGTATGAACAATATATATAAAAATATAAACAAGTTTTAACAAGTTTTGCATGTTTATTTAAAAGAAATATTGCATTATATAAAATTCAATTTCAAAAGTATATATGAAATTAGGGCACGAAAAAAAAGTTCTTTGTTTTTCACTTCGATGCCTTGTATCGGTTTGGCTTTAGAGCATAGCTGACCTCTAGAATTTCAAGGGCATATATGCTTTGAATTTTGTGGGTGGCACTGATACAAATATTAGCCAATACGATATATATCGACTATATGTATTAGTATCAGGGCCCCAATTTCGATATTTCCTAATATTGCAGCAATATCGCGATATATTTAAGTATTGGCCAATACTGTCTTATTAGCTTACGAGTTTTAGAAAAAAATTTTCGTTTGATATATCTGATATCAACATACATTATCCAATATCGATATGATTGTGACCGATACCGATATTTTCATCCATAGTGGGTGAATCTTTCGAAAAGAATTCCACCCTATAAAGAAAATTTTGGGATTTAGGAGCGTGGCATTCAGGAGCACGTGAAATAAACCAACATGATATTAATTTGGGGAAGTAATGAACAAACCAAAATCTATTTGATTTCCATTATATATAAATTTATATTTCTAACAAAAAACTTTGAAAAAATTCCATGAAAGTTGTCTCCAGTGTATTTGGAAACAAAATGACATTTTTACAACCATCTAAAAAGGAGATCAGTTTAGATCATCATATTACTACTTGTTATTTCTTTTACCTCTTGCAGTTACCATGAACGAAAACTACCACCATGTCAATCTTTTGTTTGGCTATAATACCCAGCAATTACATTGCAAGACAATGGAGTAAGGGAAACAGATGAAGTGCAGCCGGAATGGTAGCAAGACAGGCATCTGAGGGAAGTAGCAATGGCTGGTTTAACTTGAAGAACAATACAAACAGCTACCAAGGTGTCGGGTTTTAGGGTCATTTTTTTTATAAGTCCCACACCCAATGGACATATTATCCAGTGGTTTGTTTGATGATAGTGTGAGGATTTGCTCAAGCAATGCCAAAAACGTGGCTTAAGAGATCAATGCATGATGGGTGCATTTGGCAGTGCATGGGCGCATTCGGGGGCTCATGCACGGAAAGCAGTGACTTTTCCTCCTCATGTGTGCATGCATGCTGGGGTGAAATTTGCCTTTAGTGTTCAAGCAACAAAGCCAGTATGAGAAGCCCTGTTAGTTTTTAGGGAAGTTTACCAGAGAGCATTAACACAGGGCGCACTCTAAGGAAGAGATAGAAGAGATCAAAGAGAATAATGTGCATGAAGATTTTGGCGCCCATGTGAGCTCCGTCACAAGTTCTATCCTTTGCCATGTTTGGGTATATTATTCTAGTTTTGGTTATATGACGTATTACCGATTGATTGCAGTTTTTTCTCATTGTATTTTGATATTACTGGTTGCTAGATACATTAAGGTTAATTTTAACCAATTTTCACAAGGATTGTCGCAAAGGGCTAGCTTGGAGGGGGATTCTTTATAACCTAATCTCATTATAGTGGAGGTTGTTTGGACAAAGTGTTCCGTAATTTTTTCTTAATTGCGAAGGGTTTCAAATATAACTTAGAAGAATTTAATCAATGGCAAATATGCCTCAAGGTAACAAAAGTTGGCACAAGCGAGAGGAATTTGACATCGAGAATTTCATCGCGATGACAACTTAATCAAACTATATCTTCCTGGATACTAACATATTGCAAGGTAACACTCAAACAGGAGATTTAGAAGCAAACTTCCGGTAGAATTAGAACAGAAAATTTCCCATGAGAATAATTAGAGATTGCTAGAAAATTTGCTTATTAAGCACAAAATAAATATACCTGGGGTGAGGAGAACCCTTGATTGGCTTCTGCCCATACTTTCTCCATGAGTACTCATCAGGAGGAATATCTGCAACCTTGTTACTGATAGCCGGAACCTTGATCGATCTCCTCACCCTATGTTTTCTATAACGAAAACAAAATCAAAGTATCTTAATGTAATTCAATCAAGCAAATCTAACTCCAAAAAACCTTCAAAATAAAAAGAGCAATTGGCCTAACCTCTTCTTAGGGCAATGGCATCTTCCACTGCTACCACACTTGACACTCCCATCTCCCCCTCGCCCAGAGCACCTATTTCTCTTCTGACATGAATTTTGGTCTAAAGCGTGAGCTTTTCCATGTAAATTAAAGCCATTTGAATCCAAATTAGCCTCACTTGCATCCATACTCAAAGAAGAAATAAAAGACCGAGTGGACGACATTGTCGTCGGTGCGCAGCCTGAGCTGTCAAAATTGAGATTCATGCAGCCATTGCTCCTTCTGTACCAGAGCTCAGCTTGATGATTGAGCTGCGGGTGTTGAAGCTGAAACCTCTGTTGCTGCTGCAGCTGCTGCTGTAAGAAATGATAATGGGCTGCAGATGTTGCTTGGACAAATTGAAGAGGGGATTTTCCGCTTAAGCTAACATCTAATGATGGGTTTCCTAAACACAAAGTGCTTTTCCCAGTTGAAGAACCATTTTCTTGAGTTGGGAAGTCATTTAAGTTGGGCTGGAGAAGCCGAAGAGGTTTGATTGGTTGATCAGGCTCACAAATTGGGCTCTCTAGGAAAATAGTTTCGGGAAAAGAGGTTCTGAATTTCTTCTTCTTCATCCTGAATCTTGCATGGCCGACTGTACCATTGTTAAGAAGGGAAAAAACTTTCCTGAATTTGGCCACAGCTTGCTCAGTTTCGGCCATTAAATTTCCATACTGGATTTGATCCTGCGCCTGAGATAAGAGCTTTAGAACTCTATAGCAACTCTCAACAGCTGCTTTATTAGCTTCCTCAACAGCCTCCATTTTGAGACCACCCTCAAGCCAAAGCTACAAAAACCCTAGTACCCCCGAAAAACCAAGAAGAAGAGGGATCCTAAATCTTCCTAAAATCTCCAAAATCAACACAGGAAACAACTTTTCAGACACCCATTAAGCTAGAGCAAAGACCCAGATGGGAAAATAAATTATATTTTCAGAACAAATTAACAAGGGCGGCCAAATACAGTACTTGCCGTACCGCGTGCTGTATCAAAATGGTGAGTCAAGTACTACAATTTTGCCTCCTTAATTAAAACATATTAGCCTCTTAAGGTCTCCCATAAGAACTTGCATCGAAACTCGCTTTCAATCATCAAAAACTTACATTTGGGAAAAAGAAATCCAAGATCTTGTCCTCAAAACAGAGGCTAATTCTCAAATCAGGCGAAGAACGAGAAGATCAGGTTCAAATGGGGTACCTAAAAGAGCAAAGATGGGACAAGCCCGCGGGAGATCAAGGACTAAAATAGAAGAGAAATTGGATCAAAGATAAAGTAATAGTCAGAGAAAAGTAAAGACGATAGACCTTTGCTCAGTCTTGTGCTGTCAAGCCCTAGATTCTCTCGCCATGATTGTCTTTTCCTTGTAAAGACTGAAGCCACACAAATGGGAAGAGTTCACGCGGCCCGAAGAGCCACGCAGCTCATATCGTTTTTGCATTGGAGAGTATTAATTGCACCTAATAATGAAGAGGAGAAAACGGACAGATAACGAGACCAAAATCCACGAGGAATCCAAAAATTCAATAGAGAGAGACAGAGAGAGACGGGTGTGAAAGAAGCCAAGCACAACGTTGGAAGGCTGAAGCTTCGGAATTGAAACTTCGCTCATCGTCGCAGATTTTCAGGTGAATGGGGCCCAATGAAAGACCATTGCTATTCCCCCCGTTCTTTCAAAACAAAATACAGTCGTTAAATTTAGTTAAAAAGATAAACTATAAAAAAAAAAACAGAGAGAGATAAATTTAATAAAAATATATTAAAATTATTAATTATTATTTATATATTATTGTAAATTAATGATTTTTTTAAAAAAACCAAACAGTGCAGAAGGCTACAGTCATGTCTTTTATTTAAATAATAATATATTAAATTAATAAAAAAAGAAATATATAATAGAATGATGAAACAAAATATTAAAGATTACAAATGGGCATAAAAATGAATAGTATTTTAAAGAAAAAATTTAGAAGACAAAATAAAAAAAAGGAAGAAGGAGGCCATACCCATCAGATGATGCAGAACATTATATTATTAATCCCATAAAAATATTTCTAGCAAGAGTTTCTAGCAAGAAAAGAAGAAATAATAACAAGTAATGTCAAAATGGAGGCTATATAGATAAATAGTACAAAAAAATAAGAAAAATTTATATAATTTGATGTATACCTAGATCCGACTTCTAACAGATTCGAATTTATCTGAATAATTTGAACCGACTCCGTTCACTGAGTGTAAATCCTGCACATCATTAAAGTGAACAAGAGGTCAGCGTGTCGGCAAAAAGTTATCCCATCGAAAACACTCCGACGCTTAAATCAGTAAAGCCTCCAAAGACAATAAAGGTAACTGCTGAAAAGCGAGTGAGAATAAAAGGATTGGGAGTTCTGACTTGTCGAGAACGTGAGCGATTTTATATAATGGCAAAATATTTGCCATTGATGACTTGATATGATTTTATTTAATATGATTTAATTTTATATTATTAGATTTTTATGTGAACTTAATCAAATGGAATAATGCTTTTACTTATACTTAGTGGAAGACACAAAATGACTTCCAGCAATGGTGCATGCAGCATATTTAAAATCAGGCAACATTTTTATTAGAAAACAAGTGAGGTAATTGATATTTTATGTAACCAAAGTTTGGATATTCCAAGCAATATTATATCTTGAATGAGATAAAATGCAAGATAAATTAGAAAAATACATTTTAAATCTACAATAATACGACTAGTAAATAATAATTTATGCGAGAGTAATGAGAACACTAACATAATTGATAATTAAATGGTTAAAGAGAAATACATAGAATAGGCTCCTGCAACCGGATAGATGACCCGATAAGTATTGGTGTTGCGAGTCTCATATCGGGAAGACAGCTCCACAACGGTTGTCTTATAAGTAGGGGGATTCTCTTTCCTCCTGGTTCACCTATCTGGGGAGGCTCGGGCTTCAACGGATTGTGCTCGTAATAGTAGTGCTTTTATTGAGACCAATCTCGGCCCGAAGAGAATTACCTGTGGAGGGTTCTAACCGAAAAGGATTACCTGCAGAGGGCTGACTTGCTATCCGTGTGCCGGGGCGGAATGAAGCATCACATAATGAAAACTGCTTAGTGAAGTACCACAGAGTGCAGTTGTCAAGGTCTGCGACTGTTGAAGGGAGGAGAAATATTGCGACTCCCATATCAGGGAGGTAGCTCTACAATGACTACCTTATAAGTTGAGGGAATTTTCTTCCCTTATAATGCACCTTTTGGGGGAGGATCGGAGTCCAACGATTTATGCTCCCAACAATTGGTAACATTGGCTCTAGAGTAAAGAATTCAAGCACTACGAGTACCATTATCAGAGGAGATAAATAAATTGGAGCCAAAGTTAACTATATTGGAGACAACTCCTTTGACCTAGGAGAGCTCAGCCTGGGGTATGAAGGAAAGGTGGGGCTCAGCTGACTCGCAGTTGCAGCGGAGGGTGAAAGGGCCACATTTAATCTTATTCCCTTTGTGGCCAAGACAGTACTTGAGGAGTCAGTGTTGTTCATAACAGCTTGTCGGAGGGCTTCTCTGCGGACATGGGCATATACTTGTTCGATGGAAGGAAAATGTTTCATCCGGAGCACATCAATGCAGATGTTATCGAGGCATTCATTCAAGCTATCAAAAAAGGTGTAAACCCAATCCTCTCGGAGCAAATTGTCATACTGCTGTGTTGGGAAAGAGGGCGCTCTACTTTCACGATCAAACAAGACAGTAAGAACTATGAATGAAGAAGAAACAATAAACACAAGTATTTTACGTGAAAAATTCTTTTTAACTAAAGAAAAAATCACGAAATAATCTGTCCACTAAATGTATTTCACTATATGTGAGAGATTTGGGAACAATTTATCCTGTTACACAGTAGATAGCAAAAGAAATTGAAGAACAGAGCAACAGCAATACACTCACACGATTGTTTATAGTTTTTCCTACTTTCACCGTTTTTCTCTCTCACTCTTAACTCTCTGTGTATATATCTCTCTATATATAGCAAGTTATAAAATTTGCCTTTTAATATCAATAATCGTCCACCGAAAGATTTGGACAATATCCTAAACAGCCAAGGACAGAATATGCTCTGTCAAAAAAATTGCTCCTGTATAACCGTCTGAGATCATGTATCTCCAAACAAATCTGCTGAGCTGGCGTCGTTCTGGATTGCCTGGCGAGCGGCTAGCAGTTGGCCGTCCGCATTCTTCACAAGACCGGTCAATATTAGTGTTGACCGCCAATCCGATGAACATATTATTTACCGCCAATCCGGTCAACATTGTTGACCGGTATTCCTTTCCTGAAGGAACCAGCACATTCGTGCTCTGTTCACAATGACTTCTTCACATAAGTGATTCCCAACAAACTTTTCCTCATGACCGTGAGGAAGTTGGATCCAATAACCCGACTATCTCGCAGCATGCTTCATTCTTTCCTCTTTGTAGAATCTTAGTCATCATGTCTGTCCCGTTGTCTTCTGTACTGATCTTCTCCAGTGATAATAGACCGGCTTCAAGCACGTCTCTCACCCAATAGTACCGAACATCAATATGCTTGGATCTCGACTGGAACGAAGAGTTCTGTAGAGATGTATTGCACTCTGACTATCACAGAACACACTATATTTTTCCTGTTCAAGACTCAATTCTTGAACAAAATTCTTCATCCACAATATTTTCTTGCACGTCTCCGTTACAGTAATATACTCAGTTTCAATTGTGGATAGAGCTACACACTTTTATAGCTTAGACTGTCAATAAACTATACCACCCGTAAATTTTACCAAGTAACGCGATGTGAATTTGTGTGTGTCGACATCTTCGACCATGTCCGCATCTGAGTATCCCACCAGCTAAGGTTTGTCACTTTCAAGACATAAGCACCTCTTAAAAGTATCCCAAGGATATCTCATGATCTATTTTACTACAAACCAGTGCTCCTTTCCTAGATTTGACAGAAACTGGCTAACTGTCCCAACGGCATGAGCTATGTCCGGCCTCGTGTAAACCAGGGCATACATCAGGTTTCCCACAGCTGATAAGTAGGAAACGCTTTTCATGTATTTTATCTTGTCATCCGAAGTTGGGCATTGACGAGTGCTCAACCTGTGGTGATTTTCCAATGGTGTACTCACACGCTTTGATTTCTCCATGTTGAATCATTGGAGCACTTTCTCAAGATAATTCTCTTGAGACAACCATAACTTCCTTATATTACGATCGCGTAGGATTCTGACTCCCAGAATCTGCTTAGCCGATCAAAGTCCTTCATGGCAAATGACCGTCCAGGTTGCTCCTTCAGCTTCTTTGTCTTCTCCATATTCCGTCAAACTATCAACATGTCATCCACATATAGGCAAAGAATGATAAAATTATCATGAGAAAAACTCTGCACAAATATGTAATGGTCACGAGTAGTCCGCCGGTACCCTTAGCCAGTCATGACAGACTCAAACTTCTTATGTCACTACCGAGGAGCTTATCATACAGATTTTTTCTCAAATGGCAGACAAGTTTTTCTTTCCCTTTAGACTCAAACCCCTCCGATTGTTCCATGTAAATCTCCTCCTCGAGCTCTCCATAAAGAAAAGTGGTCCGGACATCTATCTGCTCCACCTCAAGGTTCTGAGCGGCAGCCAGACCTAAAACCACCATTACGGATGACATATTCACTACTGGAGTAAATATCTCATCAAAATCAACTCATTAATTTTGACCACGACCTCTACATATTTTCCTTGATTCAGCCACAAATACCTCAGACATCGGGGTCCATTGTGATTTTTTTGACTCGTTCATGAGCAGGAAAGTAATAACCTCATCCAAATTTAATGTATCCTTGCCAAATAATAAGTTTAACAATATGGTCAAAAGAGGCCGGCAGGGAGGCCGGTAGGGAGGCCAGCAGGACCAACGCCTTGTCCTCCTTGATTTTTTTTGTCAAGGGCGAACATCTGCGTCAATATTCAGTTGAACTCGTCCAGGTGCTTTTTGAAGCTCCCTCCCTCCAATAATCACAGGCCATAAAATATCTTTTTAATATGAAGCCTGGTCGTCAAGGATTTAGACTTATAACGACTCTTTAACTTTTTTCATACCTCCGCCGGATCAGTTATGCCAAGGACTTTTTAGAGAGTGCTGTCCGCCAGGCACAACTTGATGGTACAGTTTATAAAATCTCTCTTATCTTACCATTCTTCATTAGTCAGATTTACAGGATTGTCGTCCTTCTTCAACGTCTTCACTGTCCGCTCTCTCGTTAGAATATTTTTCACCCTCTCTTGCCAGATAATGAAGTTACCCTGCCCGTTGAACTGCTCAATGCTGAACGACAGATTCTCTGATGACAAGGATGCCATTAAGACGAAGTATGTAACCTGGTCTCTGATACGACTTGTTGGAAAATAGTGCACTCTATATTCACGATCAAACAAGACAGTAAAAACTATGAATGAAAAAGAAATAATAAATACAAGTATTTTACGTGAAAAATTATTTTCAACTAAGAAAAAAATTATGGGACAATCCGTCCACTGAATGTGTTTCACTATATGTGAGAGATTTAAAAATAATTTTTCCTGTTACGCAGTAAAGAGCAAAAGAAATTAAAAAATATAGGAACAGTAATACACTCACACGATTGCTTATAATTTTTCCTACCTTCACCGTTTTTCTCTCTCACTCTTAACTCTCTGTGTATATATCTCTCTCTATATAGTAAGTTACAAAACTTACCTTTTAATATCAATAACCGTCCATCGAAAGATCTGGACAATATCTTGAACAGCCAAGGATAGAATATACTATGTCCAAAAAATTATTCATGCATAACCGTCTGAGATAATGTATCTCCAAACAAATCTGCTGAGCTGGCGTCGTTCTGGATTACCTGACGAGCGGCCAGCAGTTAGCCATCCGCATTCTCCACAAGACCGGTCAACATTAGTGTTGACCGATATTTCTTTCCTGAAGGAACCAGTTTATTCTTGTTATGTTCACAATGACTTCTTCGCGGGAGTGATTCCCAACATGTTAGATGTTGGTGGCACATTTCATTGGGTTAGGACGGCGAAATTGATTTCTCTCCGAAGGCCTTGTAGTTTGGTGTAAAATTTCTCAAGAGAGCAGCCAACTTATGAGAGGAGAGCCGCACGTCTTCAAATTTTGTACACTTGAGAGGTATCACAGCCATCAAAATAGGTGGTAGCAATGGCATCCCAAAATATTTTTGCTGTGGCAAATTGAATGAAGTTGCTAATGAGTGTTCGATCCATGGATTTGATTAACTATCCTTTGACAATAGTATTATCAGTGTGCCATTTTCGAAAGGATTGGTCATCCTGCAACGGTGGAGGACAGTCACCGTTGATAAAGCTCAGTTTGTTTGGGAACAAAGGGAGTAGTCAGAACCATCCAACTTGATCGCTATCGGCCATCGCTAGCATAGTTGTGTAGAGAGTAATCCAGTAATCATTTTATTTTAAGGAAGAAGAACCGGAGACTAGGGTTACTTGTAGAAAGAAATCGGGGCAATGGCGGTCAAAATCAACGAGAAATGGAGAGAGAAGTGAGAAAATAGACAGTGAAAGGGGGGGATTTCTCGACC
>JAOVVI020000857.1:7191-27569 GCA_028571085.2 Nepenthes alata | reverse complement strand
ATATTAGATAATAAAATATGATACTTAATGAGTAAGCTCATAGCAGACAAGCCCAATAAGAAAAATGACTCAAAATCTAAAAAAGTTCAGATGCGCGTTCAGACGGTCAACGCCAACGTTGACCGTATGGAGGACCAACTAAGTGGTCAACGCGCTCCCTCAAGACGGTTAATATTTCTGTTGACCGGAAGTACTCTAGTAGCAGACCGATAAAATATAAAAATCTAATATGGGTCGTGCCCAATTTGGCAGACGTTTTCGTACACGACAAGCAAGTGTCCCTTTTTCTAATTTCGCACCTTCCTTGAAACCAATCTCCACTAAAGAGGGCATTAACAGATTCAATGCCCTTCCCCATGAAAAATACGCTAGATTATCTCTTCCTGCCTACAATGGACATTAACGGTAAGAGAAGTACAGAAAGAAGGTAAATAATTTGGAGAACTGTTACTCGCTCAGAGAGAAAATGATCCCATTAGAATGCATCAGTCAAGCCTTCTTACTTAACGAAAGTCGCCCAACGCGATACAGGGATCGCACCTTCTTGGCCAATGAAGGTTGCCATACCCACCATCTATATAACTCTACAGAGTCTCAATTCTGATGGGAGACGAAAAAAAGACAACAAAGAATTACGACGGAAAAATCTTTGAGCATACTAGCGCTCATCCCTTGGCACACAATCACTTACTACAATAATCTCACTCCAAGCCTTCAGATTCTAGAGATTTCACCCACTCCCCGAGCTCCGTCCTTGTAAACTTCCACGCTTACGAGATGCGGTTTCTCATTTGTTCCCCGTGAACGTTGAGCCGGGAAACTACGCTTTGGACGAGTCGAACGAATGTTTCTTACATCTAAAAGCAAGCACCCATTCTTACTTTAATCTCCCTGTCTATCTCAACTCACATTTCTAGTTAACTTATTATAATTAGAATGCTTATTGTTGACTTGAGCGTTAAAATATTTTCGGTATGACAATATCCTGTCGATACTTGACCTCTTGTTTGTTGCAGTGGTGTGCAGGGTCCAGACTCGGTGAATAAAATCGGATCCAAACAATCAAGAGAACCAAATCTGTTCAAAGTCGGACCCAGATACGCTCCAGTACTTACTAAAACACTTGTATGGAATGTCACATGCTAGATTAAATGTATAATATTCTATTACCTTTATCCATAAATAATTACACATACATATATAATCTTTCAAATATTCATTTATTTTATGGGAAACAAAAAAAAAAAAGTGTAAATATTTAGCAAAACTTAATAAAATTTTAAAATATATGATAAAAAATGTAGCATATAATAATATTTAAAATATAGAAGTGTAAGAGAAGACATACATATATGGTAAAATAAAAATCATAACTACAATTAAATGATTTAAAAAATAAACCAAATAATAAATTTACATATATTTGTCTTTAATATTTGATCTAATATACCTAATATAAAAAAATTTTAAAATCTTATTTCTTTTCCTTCTATCTCCTGTTCTTTTACTTTCTCCATCCTCTTTCATTCTTTTCTTTCGCGTGAAAGGGCTAATATGAGCTTGCTTTAGAAAATTACTTACTAACTAGCTTGAATTTAATTTCACTTCTATAGATTTTTTAAATTAACTAGTCTAGTTTAAGTAAAGTAAAAGTCAACAAATCTCGCTCTCTTAAAATAAAATTATTAATCTCATGCTTATACTGCCAAATTTTGGTCAATTATATTTTTTCATTTTGATCACATTTAATTTATTATTTACCTATAAAATTCAGTTAAGTTTACAGATTAAGTTTTAAATCAATTTAATACACCAAATCTTAATAAGAACAAATAATTAGCCATTTAACATATTCGAGTTCTAATAAAAATATTGATATATTACAATAAAAGTAAACATCAAGTGTAGATAATAAATTCTTAGTTGTAAAATTAATGTAAATTTCAGCATATATTGCGGTTGATTGAAATTAAATGTTATGATAAGTTCGATCCAACTCCAAAAGGATAGAATATTTTAACCAAATTATTTTTGCTATTTTAACACTATTTCAAGCGGTCAATTGAAGACGTGATCTTGGCCCGTTAACTTAATTTGAACCTCACTAAATTGTCATTTATTAGAACTTGAAAAAGGTAATGCTTGGTTTAATTCAGCTTATCTGGATACGTTTGTCGTACGTTTCAGCAATAAAGCATCAGATGTAACGGGGCAATCTCGCCGGCGACTGAAAATCAGAACACCTCAACCATTGAACGACGTTGCGTTCGTCTCTCTTCTGGGTCTCTATTACTCCCCACTAACAACCACAGACAGCACGACGGCTATCGGAACAATTGAGAACCAACGACCATGTCAGGCGCGAGGTCCGACGAGTTAAATCACGATTCCACCATAGACGCGACGCCGTTTCTCGGTAATGCCCTATACAGCAGGAGCTTGGCCCATGGGACAAGCACCGCCATCCCCGCCAGCTCGAGCCGGGTCCAATCGGTTAGGACCCAAGGGCTCCGCCAGGCCGCAAGGTTTCTGCGCCAAGCCAGCAGTACCCGTCGGATGATGAGGGAGCCGTCGATGATGGTGAGAGAAACGGCAGCGCAGCAAATTGAGGAGAGGCAGAGCAACTGGGCCTATTCAAGGCCCGTTCTTTTGCTTGGCGTCACCTGGAATTTCGCTTTTATCATTGTGGCTACCGTGGTTTTGGTTCTCAGTCGTGATGAGGCACCCGTGCTTCCGTTGAGGCTGTGGGTTGTTGGGTATGCCTTCCAATGCGCAGTTCATATTTTGTGTGCTGGCGTTGTGTACTGGCGGCGGAGATGGCGGTTCAGGGCTTTTGCTGGTGGCGATGGTAGCTCCGAGGATCCGGAATCCTTAAGGCGGGGTAACGAAGAATCAAGGTATTTTCACTGTGCTAAAGTGGACGGTCCGTTAGAATTGAGGTCCTATTGAGCTTAATCTCTTTGCGTATGATGAAATGATTTGCTTTTTGCGTTTTGTTTGGGCTGTTGATTTGGTGACTTCTGCTATATGGGTACGTAGAGGGACAACTGGCACATCTGGAACAAGTTTTTATTATATGAATTGAAGGATATCGATGGCCATTGAATGCTTGTCTTACATTTTTTGATGGATGATAGGAATTACTATCCAAAGGTGCATCAAGGGGATTTTCATTTTCCAAGCTATGTTCAAACTAGTACAGAGAGCAGTTTTGGAAACAGCGTTCACAAACGTTAAGCATGCTTAAATCACACATTTTTATCGATGCACTTGGTTTTTAAAATGATGTTTTAGGAATGTAATCTCAAGTTTGTTATGATAATTTACCTTGTAATTGTCATGAATCATTTGATTTATGTTAAAATAAGAAAATTCTTTTTAAAATTGTAGAATTTACATTGCACCCATTAGAAAAACCGCCAGAAAGTTGTATGCCTAGCTAGGCATGTGTTACCGAGACAATCATGGCACCCATTAGGAAAAACTGCTGGAAAGTTTGATGCCGAACTAGCCATGTCTTACTAAGACAATTTCTTGGATGCTGTTGGCAGAACTAATTGATGAATCCAGAAATTAGTTTTTGTATTTGCTCAACAAAATTCTCGTGAAAAAAATTGCATTCTTCAGCTTAGATATAGTGTCTAAATCTTCATAGTACAACCCTTATATTGGCTATTGAACGTTAGAAGTTAGAAAAACGTACAACACGTGGGCTTATATTATTGGTTTTACCTGCTCGTATGACAGAAGTATAGGTTCAGTCGCAGACTGAATCTAGCACATGTAATGCATATGCTGAAAGTATTAAGGTTTGAGAAGGATTGATTTGTTATAATTTGGATTGTTATTTGCTTTTTATTTGTTACTTTCTCAGTGTGGTGATGAAACATTTGGAATCTGTGAATACAATGTTTTCATTTATCTGGTGGGTCATTGGATTCTACTGGATATGTGCTGGTGGTCAAGCCTTGCAACAAGACTCCCCGGAGCTCTACTGGTTTGTCCTCATCTTTTTTTTGGTTATATGTTGTTGGCTTGAAATTCAGATGCAATCTGCTATTGTATTTAACTTTGCACAACTTATTTTGATTTGCAGGCTTTGCGTAGTGTTCTTGGCATTTGATGTGTTCTTCGTCATTTTCTGCTTGGCACTAGCATCTGTGATTGCTGTTGCTGTTTGTTGCTGCCTCCCATGTATCATTGCTATTTTATATGTTTTGGCAGATCGGGTAATTATTGAACTCTCCCCTTCCCCTCTCGCAATTGCTTGCCTTATATGCTTTGTAGGTTTTAGTATTCTGATTAATCAGTGCCTCTTGTTTCCATCATGATTACATTGATTCAGAAATCGATTAATTCTGAATTGATGAAATGTGCTTTCCATGCTTGTGTAACGCCTTCCCTTGATTTGTGCCGCCATGCTAATGCTGCTTTTTTCCCCCTCAACACAGAGAAGTTGGCAATTGCACGGCCTTTTTGCTCCTTTTACACTTGGACTGGCGTTAGTAAGATTGGTTCTTTATCCTACAGATATCAGCGAATAGATCTGTAATATTTATTGTTCATTTAGGGGCTAGATTTAGCAACTGGCTCAAAACCTACTTTGCCTGAATAATGGGCTAATCATTGAATCTAAGCTCATAATAAGGGTATGTTTTTTTTGGGCTTGATAAAACTTTAGGATGGAATAGGGGTGCATATGATGGTCTGAACTTGGGGACATGCAAATGTCAATGTCCACACGTGTGCTTGCACACATGGTTTTTCTATATTTTTGGTTAATAGACTGGGCGACCATCCAGGACATAAGCAAAGGCACTGGATATAAAGGGGGTAAATGCCTATTTATTAAGTGTATGGCCCATCTACTGTTCTACTGCCATCGAAGACTGCAATTTCCGATGCACCTTGTCTTCCACAAGCAAGGCAACAACTTGATTTTATGATTTAATAATTCTAGAGCATGAATTTTAGAGATTTAGGTTTCCTTCATAAACCCTAGATCTAAAAATTTTGGGCAAAAAATACTCAAGTTTGGAGGAATGTTGAGGGTTGATATGCGAATTCCTCTGTAGATTTGATCAATTTGATCTCGAATTCGCCTGATTTCATCCCCAATGTGTGAGAATTCATGCGATTTTTGGAATTGTTCAATGCCATCGGATTTCTGTGCACGATTATGATCTACTTCTTGGGATTTCAATGACCAATGCAGTTAAGTCAGTAAAAAGGCAAAATTGAGGGCCAAGACGAAGAAGCGAATAACCAAATGGTGGTGCCTCTTTTGCCTCAGAAGGTTTTACGTATTAGCTACTGTTACAAATTTTGTAGAAACTCTAATGAGGCAGGTTCGTTGCTGCTACAAGATTTTGCTTCTGTTTTTTGTTCTCTGGTTCTTTAGGCCTACTTATCTTTGCTTCGTTTGTGGTCTTTAGATTTGTTTAGCAATTGGGTGTTCGCCAATTTCTTATGGATACCGAAGCTGTGTCAGGTGCTTTTAATGGTAGAGACAATAATGGAAGATTGCTTTGTTTTTTGCTATGGTAGAGTTGGTTATATATAGAATAAGTGTTGACAATTATATAGAAAGCCTTTATGACTCCTACTTTGAATATTACAGTTCTAGTTCAATTTGGTAACACGCTGCTTGTATAATGGTTTCCTTTTAGACGTGGTTTATTGACTTCGATGTCTCTAATCACATGAATAGAATAATAGATATTTCATCTAATTAATAGTCATGCTTCATTGTTCCTTAAGTTACTTTAGCTAATGGCTCATTTGCAAAGGAAGCGGGGGTTGCCTCTATTTATGTTTCTAATTTGAAAAAATTAGTTTGTGAGTTGTGTCCACCTATGGATTATCCATTCATTGTTCCTTAAGTTACTTTATGTTTCACTATAGGTTAAGTCATCTATCTCTTTCTAGTTTGAAAAGGTCATGTCCACCTATGGATTATGTTTCTAATTTATTTTGTGAGTTGTGTCAGTTTTTTAAACACTATTGTAGGTCATACTACCCTTAGGTAAATCTACATGCCTCCATTCCTTTTGAATTAGTAGACTAGATATTTGGGACCTTGTCCAGTTTCGTCAAAGTTGGATTTCGTTGTTTTCTTATCTTCTTCGATGATTATTAATGGGTTACCTTGTTATATTTGATGAAAAATCGTTCCACTTTAGATTTCATTTGTGGTGCATTTTGTAGTGAAATTGGGATCCGATTTTCCACTTATATACTTACTTTGTAGAGTGATAATGGTTGTGAATATTTTTTTGCTTCCTTTTCATTGTTCCTATCCTAGTATGGTATTTTTCATAAGCTATTCCGTCCTAATATATTCTAATAAAATAGAGTGACAAAATGGAAGAATAGGTATTTGATGGTGGTCTCTAAAGCTCTCTTTTCTTAAATGAGAGTTTCAATGATTTTTTATAATGATGCAGTGTTGACAACGTGTGTTCTTGTTAATCGAACACTATTAGTTGTCCTTCAAGGGGAGATCATTATCAGTGTTATTTCATAGAAAGCCATTGCATTTTCTCTTAAGAAACATTTTTTGCTATGCATGTTATGTCTGCAAAATTTAGCCTCAAGTGACTAAATTTGATTACAAGTCCTTCTGGTGTATTTTTCTTGGATATACTCGTATATAGAAGAGATCTAAGCGCTTCTGTCCATAGTTGGACTTTTTTGATATCCTATGGCATCATATTTGAGTTAATACCCTTTTATCTTGAAGTGTCTTTATTGAGTCTATCACTAAGTATTTTATCTGATGATGATATTCTTGTTTATGAGATTATTCATAAGATTGTATCTCCAGCACCTTTGTCACATGCCTCATTATCCTTTTGTTATTTAGACTGATGTTTGTAGTCCTTGTCTCGTGCTTAGTTCTTCTTTTGGAGCAAATTCTAAGCCAGCCACTATTCTTTAGATTATAGGTATTATTCCTTATCAGAGGACCGGTTCAGACCTCCTGATAGCATTGTGGAAGGGGCATTACTTATCGCAGTTGTGCCTAGTATCATTTATCTACTACGTTTTCAATTGTTGATACGTTACCTTCTTAACAGGCTTTTGTGTATGGGTTGGACTCTATTAGTGTGCCTTAATATGTATATAGGGCTATTTTTTATCCTAGTTTGTTGGCAGTTATGGAGGGAGGGATGTGCTAGAGCACAATCAGGCGTAGGATTTGGTCTCTTTGCTTGATGGAAAGAAATCAATCGGCTGCAAGTGAGTTTACGCAGTAAAAGTCAATCTGAATAGTTCTTTATCTCTGTTGAAAGCTTGTCTAATAACTAATGATTATGCTTAGATACATGGGATGGGTTACACCGATACCTTTTCTTTTGTTACCAAGTTGACTTTTGTTAAGCTTCTCATTTGATTGATTTCTACTTATTGCTAATCATTACATCAATTAGACGTTAAGAATGCTTTATTATATGGTAATCTTCAGGAGGATGTTTATTGAGAGCAACTACCCAGATTTGTTACTTAGGGGGAGTCTAGATCTATTTATCGGCTAAATAGTTCTTTGTAGGTTTGATATAGCCCTTGCAGGTGTGGTTTGGCTAGTTTAGTGAACTTGTGTTTAAGTTTGAGTGTTTTCATTGTTACAACTATCACTCTGTGCTTTATTGTGATTATAGTATTAGGTGTATTTATCTTGTTATGTATGCAAATGATATCGTAATTAGTGGCAATGATAATACTTGCATATCTGAAATTACTTTTTAAAGTCAATGTCAAACCAAATATCTTTGGAGTTTGCGTTATTTTCTTGGTATTGAGGTTGTTGAGTGTTATTGTGGTATCTTTTTTTTGTAATAGAAGTTCACTGTTGATTTAATTTGAGAGATTGTCATGTTGGATTCAAAACATTGTCATGTTCTATTAAATCCATCAATTACCAACTATTGTGTTATTTGTTAGAAGTAATATTGTGTCATGGAAGAGTAAGAGCCAAAATAATGTAGCCACATTAAGTGCAGAGTTTGAATATCGTGCATTAAACATATGGTACTTTAAAATGATGTGATTTTGGCAATTTCTTGATTATTTTGGTAGTAAGAGTTCTTGGTATTTTTAGCTGTGATGCAATAATCAAATATTTGTCCATGTCATATCTAATCCAGCATTTTCATGAGCGCATGAAGCATATAGAGATAGATTGTTAACTTGTTCATGGAAAGCTCAAACATGGGTTAATTTATGCTCTTAATGGGGGCACTGTAGATTGGCTTACAAATATTTTTACCAAATCCTTAACAAGAATTTAAGTTGCAAATATTTATAACAAGTTAGATATGATCAACATCTATATTCCAATTTGAGTAAAAATGCTAAAATTTCTTGTCATTAGTGGTAAAATGTGCTCATTATTAGAATGGAATATGCTAATAGTATATTCCATTGTAAAGGTATTTTACTCTTCATATTAGGTTGTAAATAATCCTATATATGTGATTATATCCCTAACCCTAACTGAGAGGGTTTTCAGAAAGCCGTCTGAGCCAAACACATTATATCCCTAACCCTAACACATTAGTGGTAAAATCATTAGTATAGAAGCTGGTGCTGAGCCAAACACAGCTTTTGCCACAAACTACTTTTGGCGTCTCATTAACTTGACATGAGCTTTGAAAGTGGTTTTGGATACTGCTGCAATTTGGGACTTTTTAGAACGTTTTACTCAAGAAGTCAAATGTAGAAGTTGATAAAGTTCTCTATGTGGAATAGTCTTATGTTACTGTTTTATACATATCTTGAAACCTCTATTCCAACAACATTTCTATGTAATTGCAACAAGGCTAAACGGGCTGTGAAATAGTTTCCATGTTTAAGATATTCCCTATTCCAGTCTTCTTACAAAGGAGTTTGAAGCCACTATCATACTTTTGCAGAATGTGATATTGCATTACGCCTTCTTAACTACTCTAGAGATTCTAGCAACAAGATTAATGCCTTTTTTTGCCCCTTCATGAAGAGCTTATATTAAGTAAAACACTGAAGGGGATGTTCTCTGCACACACTACTTTATATAATGTTGATTACCAGTGAATAAGGTGATTGACATTAGTGACAGTATCAAAAGCTGCAGTGAGCATCCTACTTAAGACCTGAGTGTGAAATTATGCCTTTGGATGCTGTATGTAGGCGTTAATACTCTCTCAAAAGTGATAGCATTCTGCTCCTCAGGGACTTCTCCAAGATAATCCTTCTAGGTTCCGAAGTGAGAATCTCCCCTCGAATTAAGTACTGTGGTAGGCAAACTTTCAAAGGGAGTGGATGGCAATGTAAACAAATGGTAACGCCGCCAATGATTCCTAAAACAATCAACAGTGCCAGAAAAAAGTGCACCCCCAAAACAAGACCCATCTGTCACACCTTTTTTTTTTGGTTTTGATATCCAGTAGTTGTGCACATAGCTTAAAATATCGATATGGTTCCTAGTAGTATTGGGCAATCCATATTGGCATCCGACATCATAGACACAAAAATTCCTTTTTTCGTGAATTTTTGATAATGTACTTATATATTTGAAAAGCTTCAAAAATTCAATCATCTACATGACATGTGTTTTTACTATTTAGGCTTCTAATCCATCAAACCTCATGCATAATGTTAGCATAAAAAGCAATTTAAATTAATATTTTCAATATTTTATTTTTAGAACAATAAAAAATATATTTAAAAAAATTAACAATTAACAAAAGCATGTGTAGTTAAGTTTATATGACAAAATATGAATTTACAATATAAATTTGAGTAAATTGGAATTCTACCTTTTGAATGTTTTGGGGGGTTAAATTGCATTTTAGTTTCCATTCATAAAACACTAATCTAATCATGTTTTGGGCAGTAAATCCAATAAATTTGTGATAGAAACACTAGATTAATGCTGAGTCAAACAAAAAAAGAGGAGGAAAAAATAGATCTAAAATAAAAATTGTCTGGTTTATAGTGGTCCATATATCAACATATTCTTTTTGCATATAAATTTTGATCCATGGTTGTGTTACATGGACTTTCTATGTTGCATAGGGTACTGGGATTTGTGCTTGAGACCTGAACGACAAATAGACAAGTGGATCCTTTATGATCTTTAAACAAGTAAGCTGCTTGGGCTTGACCTGAAATGTTTCAACGAGGATCATTTTAGCTAGGGTTGTGAAGTTTAATAAGCTTATTCAAGTCCTACTTTTTATCAAGGGGCCAAGCTTGAACAGTG
Source organism: Nepenthes alata (assembly GCA_028571085.2). NCBI lineage: Eukaryota > Viridiplantae > Streptophyta > Magnoliopsida > Caryophyllales > Nepenthaceae > Nepenthes > Nepenthes alata. The sequence goes on along the minus strand of JAOVVI020000857.1, from coordinate 17,326 downwards.
TACTTGTGAGCTTACTTGTTTCGATTTAGATTTTTCTTGTTTTATATGATCATAGAATAAAGTGAGTTGCTCGAAGATTGACTTTCTTGATTAGAAGCTGTATGATCTTGGATCATGAAGCTTGGAAATGCAGTGCATATCCTCATATGGGCTTATTAAGCTAATGAGTCCAAGTAAATTAATTTACTACTTGACTTGATCTAGTAGCTCATTTTTAGCCCTAGCTGCAAAAAATGGTGGAGGAAGAAGCGGATGAGGGTTGATAGATGGATTTAGAAAACCTTCTGTTGACCTTGCTCTATTAAATTTAACATTCTCTTCTAGTATCTTGAGAATTGATGTTGGAAGGGTTGTGATATTTCACAAGGAAAATCATATTTTTACAGCCAACTTGTACAAATATGTTAAAGAAATTGTTACATGGAAGGAGGGCCCCACCATAATGGAGGAGGGAGTAAGGTGAGGTTTGTCAAAAAATTAATTGCCATTGCACCTTGTAAATTCATATAGGCCTATTTATTTGTAAATTGTCTCTTCTAATTGGAAAATTTCTGTTAACCACAAATTTCATGTTAAAATCATATAAATTTGCAATCAAATATGGCCAAAAGATAAAAGGGTGTAAGAAAGGAGGGTCTTTAGTGGTAAAACTGCTGCCTAGGACTAAAAGTTAAGGGTGTGTTTGGAACAGCTTTCTCTATGCATAAGATCTGCCAGAATAAGGGTAGTCTAGTACTCTAGTTTCTAATTTTATCTATGAAGATATCTATAGAAAAAAAAAGAAGCTTGTCCTTTGTGAAAATGACCTTTTCTGAATGCTTGATGTTTGGCTAATATAAGATCTGCCAGAATATGGGTAGTCTAGTACTCTAGTCTCTAATTTTATTTATGAAGATATCTTTTAAGAAAAAGAAACTGGTCCTTTATGAAAATGACTTTTTCTGAATGCTTGATGTTTGGCTAATAATGTTTTCAAGAGTCATTTTGCATTCATTTGGTACTCGATGAAGATTAATATTGTATATTTACGCTTCATTGGTAAATGTCAATTTAGGATTTATGTAGAAGTTGTTCTACTTTCTTAAGCTGATCAAATTTCCTTTATTGGTATTTGCTTCAGAAAATGTACTACTAGTAGAAAAGGACTTTAAATGATGTGCCAACACTGCCTTGATTTACTCGGGTGTTACCTTTTTATTTTTAAAAAAAATCTTATTAGCAATTGATGAAATATTTCTTTTTGGGTGACAAGATAATTAGACTCGATGTATTTCAATGGCATGCACTTTTATATTGTTCCCTGAGATTTATGCCTTCTTATGAAAAGTTCATAAGATGATATATTCAGGTTTTTCAGGCTCCCCTTGTCCATAGTTGCAGGCCCATGCCTGAAGTGTTAATTATTGAGAGTCGGAAGTATTTGGATTTCATTGAAAGGGCCAGCTTGTTCATCAGAAAAAAATGTAGTATTTCTGATGACAATTGGAAGAATGCATTTAAGAACCATCTTTTGTCAGTGATTTGTGTAAAAGACATCAATGTGTCCAATAGCAGCTAATAAGCAAGTGCAAAACTGCAATTATATTCCTCATTGATTATCTGAATCAAGATATTGGTTTCTTCCATGGAAAATAGCTCTCTGTTTGCCACTCAATTGGTTAAATCCTGACCCGTCAATGGAGATGACTATCATATGAAGACATTTTAGCACAAGCAAGTTCTTTGTGTTTTAACTGAAAATTTTGTTCATATTTGTTGGCATCCTAATATTATTATATCTTTTGACACTGAAGTACATTCTTTAAATGCATCCAGAGTTTAATACTTGTAGATTGCTTTTTAAAACTTGTTTGGATCTAGAAAATTTTCAAAAACTCGAAAAGAAAATTAAAGGAAACAATTTTTTTTCGTGTTTGGGATTGTATGGAAAATCACGAGGAAAATCTTTTGATGAAAATAATGTATTAAAATATTCATATTTGAGAAAAGTAATTTTTTTTTAATAAAGTAAATTTTCTTTTGTTTTTATTTTTTTCTCATTAATTTTCTTTCTTTTAAAATTTTCTAAATCTAGACAAGTCCTTAATTTTTATTGGGAGCATTTGGACTTAATTTTTATATCATGATTCATTGCTGGGTTTCAATGACATTGAATTCTTACTTACTATCCTGAATTTACAATAAATGCACACGCATAATTTTAATGGAAGCTGCCGAGTTGCTTGTCACAGCATGTCTCCATTTAGTTTTCTCCCTCGTGTATGTTTTTTTGCCGCCAAGTCACCCGTACTGTGAAAGCAGGTGGGAGCATCAAAAGAAGATATTGAATTACTACCAAAATATAAGTTCCAAAGGATTGGCTCTGCGGAGAAAATCAATGGCAACATGCAAGCGCCTTCTGGAGGAATAATGACCGAATGCGGCACGAGCAGCCCTGCTGAACGCAGATTATCACCTGAGGATGCTGTAAGTTGTTCAACTCTGTTGTCTCATGTGCGCTTGCCTTATGCTCTTCTTTGTGTAGTCACACTTTCTTCTCGACCCACTTAAGCAAGTATTAAGAGGATTAGATCTGGCTCGGAGTTAAGGTTTTTCCATTGTAGAATGGATGCAACGGTTTTAAACTGCGTAGACAATCTCTCTGTAATATAAGAATAAGACTGTATATCCATAATGCAGGAACCTCTTGTACCGGGTCACACCTTCATTTTTTATGATGAGCTTGTACAAGAGCAAGCCTTTTGACCATTGGATTTGCACTGACCTTAAGTGTCCTTTTGGCCATTCTTCTACTGGAGCGTTCTTGTTCTGTTTGGCATTCAATTCTACTCTCAGAGTATCTTAGACTAAATCAGTTAGAATAATGAAAATGAATTCATATATCTAATGGCTTACTTAATAGGATTTAAGGATTTATTACTGCCGTTTTTGTTCGGTAACTTATGAGAGTGCTTAAACGGTCACTGCCGGGCACCTATTTGCAGGAGTGTTGCATTTGCCTATCGGCATATGAAGATGGCATCGAGCTACGAGAGATGCCTTGCGGCCACCATTTTCACTCCGCCTGTGTCGACAAGTGGCTGTACATCAACTCTACCTGTCCGCTTTGCAAGTATGACATTTTGAATAGGAGCAGCCGCGAAGGGAACGTGTAGTATCGCTGTGATGATAGCCGGTCTGCAGTTGCGATTCCGATTGGCATCTTTGTAAATGCCTTTGTATGGAGGGTGAATATATGAGATTTGAACATGAGATTAAGTTTATGAAGTTAATCCCCTTTTTGGCAACATTTATTAAGTTTTTGATGTGATGTTCAAAGTTGAGGGTGAATTGAACGTGAGATTTATTGACCATAAGCCACCAATCTTTGTCAACTGAATAGCCTTTGAAATGGAATTTTAAACGGCTATGAATTTAATATGCTTTTAATTTATAAAATCAATTTGATGTTATTTATAAGTTGTTTTTCTCTTTTTTGAGGGAAAAAAAAAACTAATTTATAAATTTTTCAAACATTCAATTTCGTGCTCATGATTTTCTCTTTCTAATAATTGCTAATTCAATGTTCTCGTCGCCCGTAATTATTTATTTTTAATTAAATAATTATTTAATCATAATATATTTTTAATAATATCTTTAGCCGAGTTTATTTTTTAAGAGTAGTAATCAATAAAGAAAAAGAGCGACCAGAGCCAAAACCTCAACCAAGTATTAATATACAGTGATTAAGAGCCAGCGTGGTACCTTTCAAAGCATGTATTTATTTAATTATCAAAATAAATCACGTATTCCCGTCAATAAATTTGTAACAAGTAACAAATGGACTATTTTTCAAATAAATTAAAATTTTAAGAATAATAATTGTCCATTTACGTAAAGAAAAGATTTAGGAATTATATTTTAAGATATTTTTTATATGCATTCTTGTGATTATCAAATGATGATAGATAAGCTGGTTAAAAATTTATATTACTATAAATATTTAAATAATGCATAAAAAATAACCTTATAATATTATTCTTAATTATATTATATGTAATGCATCTCAAAAATCTGAATTGATATATGAATTAATGAGCCACTAATTCTCACTTGGATGTTTGAATAATAACTGATTCGATATTTGTTTCTCGATATATCATTCGCCATTCAAAATAGTGATATTTTTGAGCAAATTGGAAGATAGTGAAGAAATGAATATGAGCAATAAAAGTGAACGAGAATGGGCATAGATTTGAAGGATTTTTTGCTCTTTTTTGTGCATTTAAATGATTGAGTGTCATTTTTCTTTTTTTCGAATCCCCTCTTTTTGGTTTGGGGAGAAGTTATATTTATAATTAAGACTCTTTGTTCGTTTGGCTAACTTTTTAAAATCATTATCTTTATTATCTGTATCTTGAATCATTTCATGATAGTTGTTGAGAAGCGTTACTTTTAGTATGTAATTATTGTCGTAATTTAGTGAGGTAACCATTTTACTATTGATGATAGGATTGTTTCATCCATTTTTTGGATCGAATTATTAACCAACTAGTAGTTATTCTTCAATTTTTTGATAACTAATAATTCGGAGTAAATCTTTTAGTTAATATTTTTGAGAGTTATCATCTGACTGTGTAAGAACGCAAGGTTGAAGGAGACGAAGATGAAGATGAGGATGAAGTGGGAAACGGGAAAGCCAAGAACGGCAGAGCACTCAAGTGCTCTTCTTGGGAAAATAAGAAAGCTGATAATTTTATTAATTCATTTACAGCTACTACATGAACGAGGAGCAACGGCAGATTAAATACACCAAAGGACGAAAGAAAATATCCAAAAATAAAATACACGCTAACCTAATATACACTAACACAAATATTCAAAAATAAAAAAATATAACTTAACTAAAATACAATATTAACTAAAATACAAAATTATATTTCGTAATATTTTTTTAAAGTTTAGATTATAATTAATTTAAAAAATAAAAATTAATTATTAAATTATAATTATTTATTTAAAAATAAATAATTTAAATTAAAAAAAAAGAGTTACTTTTAAAAAAATAGAATCCATCTAATTTTCATAGGGACATAGGATCGCAGTCATCCTTATCAGAATTAAATAAGTAAGTATCCCTTGTTTATTTAAAACAGTTCTGACTGTAATTAACAAATAACCCCGTCCATTCAACAGAAAAGGAAGACAGTTCTATCGGAAAGGAAAAAGGAGCCTCAACAAGTGGTGCTTCCACGTTGAGAAAGAAGGTTAATAATTATTGGTCAATACGCTTCCCCACTTCCCTTTGCTTCGCGATGGCTTCTTTCATGGTTTCCTTCCTCTTTTTACTGGCTAGAATTTTTGCTTGAAGACCACTCACGTTGGGGTCTTTCTTCTCCGCTGGTGGAGGTGGCGGAGGCCTCCTTGCTGCCGCCCATGCGCTCTGCTCAACTCTATTCACAGTCATGCCCAAAACAGCAGCTGCCAGCCCTAACGCAATACTCCTGCACCATATTATGTATATATCCGTATGGGATTGAGTCGTCACACTCTTCAAATAAGTAATTACACCGTATGGCAAAAAGTGGTTGGATCATCCGTGAAGAGATTACAAATCGATCAAAAAAGAACATATTTGGGGAAAATTCGAAAGGGAAAGTCAATCTAATATTCTACTTTGCTTCAGATATCACATCGTAGAGAATCAAACTCGTGCATGTTCGGTACGTGAAATGCATGCATCTCAGAGATTTGTTTTTCTCCATTAGCAATGCTGCGAAAGAGAATCATAGAAAGATAAGAGACGACGCAGCGTGGCAATAATTACCTGCGTTGGAGACAGGAAGTTGATCTTGACGAGGAATGAGCAGAGCCCTTTCGGCAGGGAGATGAAATGTGGAAGTGAAGAGACGGTGAAGATGATCTTGACGAGGGGGAGATCATGGGAGTGGCTGTGGCTGCAGGCACCGCTTGCGCAAATGCATGGGCCATGGCACCCATCATATATACTTACACTTCGAAGCCACTGGAGATTGTCTCAGATCAAGATTTCTCGATTGATGAAGTCATTTTTCTGAGTCGTTCCAGCTTCAACGATGGATGGATGGATGGATGGGTGTGTTTGAAAACTTTCAGATGCATGTCTAGTATTGTGGAAGTTGATTGGTTGATTCCGGATAAGGTTTCTTCCACGTGGACTCCCTCTCAGCCTAATTTCACAGCTGGCTGAATATATGAAGAGAGATCTCAATGAGCATTCTCCCCGTAATATTTATACCCCGGTAGCATAGACTACAGAAATTGCTGTATACACAATTAAAATATATGGTAAATTCAAAAAATAAAAAAAATAAACTAATTTTATTTTTGAAGAAAATTTGCAGCGATTCCATTGTTGGAAACCTCCTCTCCATTATCGGATTCTTTCTCCTGCATAGTGGTTAAATATCTGATCCATTTATGTTACAAATAACTATAAAAGCGAATAAATATAGATAATATATCTGTGCATTTAGATAAAATAGTCATGTTTAATGTGACCTAAAGATCAAACATGCATGACATACGGTGGGAGTGTCATGCCTAACGTGCATATGAATAGAGCACACGTGAAGGCTGCACGGAGGAGTCGCCTCCGATGCACAAATGATGGGCGCACATGTTCTATGGTGGGTATAAAATATTCTGTTCAGATAATTAGGTGCTTGTGTGAGCCATTTAATATAAGAAGTACCACACAAAAAGAAAGAATAAGAAAAGATAAGAAGGAGAATATTTGATTATTCAGTTTGAAATTTGATTTGAGTTTCATCATTTGTCAAATTTGAATATATTATTCTAGATTCGATTATAAACTATATTAACGATTAGTTATTAATTTTCTCATTTTATTCTGTCATTCGGTTGCTAAGTGTTAATATAATGATTCTTCACATGGGTTGTGTCACAACCCCCGTTCCAAATATAAAAAAAATATCATGATTTATAAACTAAGATTGGGTTAATACACTACACAAATTGTTAGTAAATTCGATGAGATATCCGGATGTATTGTATTAGGCCAAGTCTCTTATGGGTGGCCTTATACCACTTGCACCTACCTATATTACCAAACATCAAGGAAATTCATTCGAAAATCTGGACACCCAATATCATCAAACAACCTACAAATTAAGGCCCACCAGCCGATTATAAATTGTTCTGACACTAAGATATGCCAACATCAAAGTGTTCCAAAATTGTTTCTGTTTTCGTTACATAAAATCCCAAGTGCAAATTAAGCATCTTCAAATAAGCCCTTCAAAAAAATTCCTCTAGTCACTACACTGCAAGTGATCCCACGCCCGTTAATTTGAAATGTGAAAGATTTGACAAGAATGGACTTAAAGCCTAAAAAGAATATATATGCAGAAATACAAGGAAAAAGATGAGGAATAACAAAATTCACTACAAAAATATAAGGAATACTAAATATCTAATAATAAAATAATTAAATGCAAAAATATATAATAACTAAAGACCAAGGGCTGGTAAAAAAATCTCACCGATAGGGGTTGAATATTAAAGGTCAATCTATATATTATTATCTCATACTCTAAGCCATACACAACTATTTAAAATATATAAGTGGGCCGACTACATATTATACACTATAAATAGGATTAACGTCACTGTTCTAGCATGTAGATTTTAGGTAAACAATGTTCGCATAAAAATTAATATAATAAGATATATCTAAATATAAAATGCTAACTTTTCTATAATAACTTTTGTTTAAATAAAAGAAACTCTACACAAAATGGTAAATTTTCACGATATGGGAATCAAATAATTTGACTTAAAAACGTATTTATAGAGTTTTCATCTAAAATCTTACACAATCATAGCATGCAATGTCAAATGCACAAAGATTTTAAAAATTATTTACAATATGCTTAAATTAAGATATTAGCCTTTAAAATCTCATGATATATGATTAGGCAAAAAATCTTGCTTAATTTTAACTAAGATTCTTTTTCTCTTTCTTTCTCTCTCCTCTCTTGAATTTTCTCATAGAATTACTTAAAATTAGATAAAACCCACTTATACACAGTCGTGTGCCTATCAATTGCGAGACAATCAAATATTAATGCATGTGCGTCCTTCACGCATAGACTCAAGTGCACACCTACTGTAATTGGTGCTTGAGTGTCCATCATACTCTTTTCAAGCGCAACATCTACTATTTTCTATGCATATATTTCCTTCTTGCACCTATGCTTTCTTCTAGTGCACACCATGCACCCCAAAACTGTTTTTAGTGCATTTACGCTAGACTTGCATCCATCATACACACACTCAAATTCCTCAAATATTAAGTTTCCTACTCAAACCCACAATTATCCTTAACAATTAACTTAAATTATTTAATTTATGATATAATATATTATATTTTAGTACTTCTATATTATAGGTTGTGATTGTGAAGTGACTTATTCAAATGGATTATTTATAATCAAATCTCATTATAGTGGAGATATTCAAATATAGTATCTAATGATTTTTTCTTGGTTGAGAAATATTTTTACATAAAATTATTTGTTCAACCTGTGCATTTGGCTACATGTGTTATTTTAATTCCTCATTTTTTTATCAAGATAGAAGGATTGCTAAAAGTGGCAAGGAATTTGAATTCTACTGTACAATAGGAATTCTCATATGTGGTATTAGTGAGCAAGTTTCTGATAATACCTTGAAGTAGTATTGGATTGTCACGATTGTGGTGATCAAACTTATGAAAATGATATTAAAATCGCATCATGGTCAAAAACTTTGCCATTCTTTCTTAAATAATTTAATGGACAAAATAATTTCATTTCTTATCAAAAAAGAGAAAAATATAACCCGAGAGGAAAATGACAAAGCATCAAGGAACAAGAAAAAGAAGTTGGAGAAATTATTGGATAAAGAGTGACTAGACATGGACTCGGCAAATGTTGTACGATCAAGTTTCTTGTGGATAATATGCTTCAAGAGGTAATTAGTTTGTCAGATCCAATAGATATCTGGATGAAGCTTGAAGGATGAAATAAGTCCAAGTCACTGACATCAAAGTTGCATTTGAATAAATAATTCTACGACTCTTGGTAGATGAAGGTAGGAGCTTCTAGAATCATTTAGATAGGTTCAATCACACTTTGACGCAAATATATGTATTCAATGAGCAGATTATGAAGGAGGATAAGGCACTGATGTTGTTAGCATCATGGTCAAGTTTGTTTGATCATATTGTTATAACGTTATTATTTGAAAATAAAATAAAATTAGTCTTGATGAGGTTATTATTTTCTTATTTATTAGGCAGAGGAAAATTGATAAAATTTTGGAAGAACCGACTATTTTGGTCTCCACTAGTGATCGTAGGAATGGAAGACAACCATGAGATTTGACAATTCAGAAAGAATCTGTATCCCGCCCAAGTTAAAAGATGTCAAAGCACTACTATTGTTATAAGAAGGGTTATATCAAACGAAATTATTTCAAGTAGAAGCAAAAGGAGAGAGGTAGTGAACGACAAAAGATGCGGGTCATGATGGCAATTATTGGCTCTCTACTACTACCTATGGTGACCTTCTTGTTAATGTGAAAAATGTGCGAAGCTTCACAGGTCACGAGACAAATTAGGTGATGGATGGTGGGTCCTCTTTCCATGCGACGTTGAAAAACAAATTTCTTCACATATTATATGTTTGAGGATTATAAGATATTAAATATTGGAAACAAAGACTCGTCAGAGATAGTTGGTGTCAGATACATTTGCTTGGGAACAAGTAACAGTACGACGCTCATGTTGAGAGGCGTGTGAAATGTATTGGATGTTTGGTTGAATTTGATTTAAATGTGTAAGATTGTTAATGATGAATTTTGCATGTTGTTTGACAAAAGTCAATAAAAGCTCATCAAACACTCTTTTGTTGTGGCATGAGGAAGGAATTGTTTAAGTTAGTACTTGATAGAGGTTTCAATTTTGAAGATAAATGTCGAGGTGATTAACCAAAGGTTTAGCTAATATAGGTTAGGCGGTTGATATGGAGTGCCAAGAAAAGTGACACTACCAATGTGAATGTGCTAAATCGAAGTGGAAGTACTCCAAATATATTGGTGGAGAATAAGAAAG
>JAOVVI020000856.1:0-25701 GCA_028571085.2 Nepenthes alata | reverse complement strand
GACTTCGTATACAGTAATGAAACCATCAGGAGGGCTACAAGCCCTAATGTGGGCATCAGGGATCACCATGGCCATTGAGCTTGGAATCCTATATTGTGCTTTGATGGCTTCAAGGTCAACCAAGGTCAATGAAGAGGCGAGATCTTTTATTCTTAGCGCCATCGAAGAGTTAGGAATAGCAGAGAAGACGGAAGAGAAGAATGAAGAAACTCGCAAAGAGCGCAGAGAGAGCTTGGAGATTTAAGAAAGTTTTGAGTACGTAAATCGAAGTAGTGAAGGAAAAGAGAATTTAAATGGATGAAATTCAAAAAACGCGCCAATTAATTGCCTGGCCAAGCGTCAACTCCCCATGGGACATAGGCGATGATGACGCTTCCCTTCTTAAGGCAACGAAGTGATGCACATTTAATGTGCGAGGTTAGTGTGTTTTAAATGCACCAATTGGCGGCACAAACCAACTCCTCGAATTTGGAGAAAGAGTTTGCGGATGGCGTTTTGTCAAGCTAATTCGATTGAACGTATGCAGACATTTGCAGAATTTATGCCTGAGAAAGACAACATTCAGCCGAGGACATTGATGGACTAGGGCACATTTGCCAACGGCGATCAATTGACGGAACGCATCAGCATCTCGGACTCAAAGAGAATCCTCGGACGTTTGTATCAGACAAATTATTTCAAGAAGTCCTCATGCTTTTGGGTCAAATTGCTAGTCTCAGAAAAACGTCCCCAAATTTTGCCAGAGATAAGAACACGCGCCACCATCAGGCTACAGCTCGACGGCGGATGCGGACGGACTTCTGAAGGAGGATGCCTTCGTGTGACGCTTGAGACATTTCCACGGACGATAAACATGCCAAAGGTTGAGATCATCGAATATTTTGGCATGAGGGGCTAGTGATGGGTAGTGAATGCCCAAGGCTTAAGGATAAAACCTGTTTCCACAAAATGGGTCCATGTCTCTAAATAGCCCAAAAAACCCACGCGGGCCAAGAGGCTAACGTGGCTGAAAATGCCCAAGAGGTCCAAAGGCCTGGGAACTTGTCACCGGAAGGATACTCAGGGCAGACGAGGATGCCAGATCAGGGATGATGTCCTTAAAGGTATGCGCGTCCTACAACACGCAACCTACACAGAGAATGATGGCTTCCGACACCTCGTAGAACCAGTCCGCGAGCACACAATCTTCCTGACACAACAAAGTGGATTTGTAGAGTTGATAGTAGGGCTTTTGCACACGCCAACTCCCACGTGGCAGCTCCATACAGAAGATTTCAACTATTATATAAGTATTCACTTTATACCTACCAAAGGATCTGAAATTTGAAACCCTGAACCCTTACATTTACACACTAAGAGAGAGAAAGAGTAGAAAAACCATACTGCATTATAGAGAGAGAAAGAGAGGATTTGTATTGTAAGAGTAACTCCTAAGAGTTTTTATATACTTAGTCCTCATCCTCTTGTACTTGTACTCACACACAGTGAAAGTAGTTCTCGAATCAAAATTTTGTGATTTTTTCCTCTCATTCAATAAAGGGCTTTTCACGTAAAAATCCTACGTGTCATATTCTCTCTCTTTCTCTTTCACGTACATACTGTTTGGTATTATTGTTGGATTCTCGTCCCTATCAGAGTAAGGATTCGAAGACGTAATATATCCCATTGATGTAATGTGACAATTTGGAAAGCTGAGAGCTTTGGGTTTATGAAAATAGGTGCTAGTGGACCCTCAAAATTTTTAATGTAAAGTTGCTTCAAGCCTTTTGATATGATTTTTGCCTATGGATATTCTCATGGGATTTTAATGTACAATGGAGTAAGCATTGTATGAGAGCTTGTTCTGTGCATATATTTGGTTACAATTGTATGCAAATTTAAGTATTTACAATTGTATTCAACAATTTTTATTTGGTTAATTTTTCGTTTATATTTCTATATAGTTTCAATCATAAAATCATTTTGCAATCGAAAAATGCAGATATAATGTTGCTGAAAAACGTCGATAAAAATCTCCCAATATTTAGAACAAGTATATGGTATAGATTTAATAATGTGGTCAAACAAGGAGGATATGCAATTTGAATCACAGGGGCTATGGACTCCATAAAATCAAATCTTCACCTAATTCGAGATTCACTGGAAAGGAAAAAGTTACAAACTAAGAAAATGAATTAAAAAATAAACCAAAAATCCTAAAAGAAAACAAAAACCCCATATCAATGTCGCTTTCGCCCCTACAAGTCCACCCTACCGGCGGCCCTTCACCGGCGCCGGAGCGGCAGATATCCATGTCTTTTTTCACGCTGTGTTTCCTAGCATCTAATATTGTGGAATCGGGTACGGGGGTGATGAAGGAAAGGACGTGGATTCAATTTGATAGAGGTAAGTAGTCGACTGTTTGTGCTTTTTCTAAAACTTACCCCCGACTAAGGTCGTCGACTGTGAATCTGAACCTTTTTAAATAATTTTTCATTGAACTCAAACTGATTAAGGCGGCTTGTATTTTAATATTAGGGTTGATACAATTAATTTTGATGAGTTAGGAAGAAGTGGGTAGTTTGCGGTAGTATTGCCAAGTGGTGGCTGCGTAGGTGGGGACGACGTGCTGCAGGGATGCCGTAGGGGAGTTTGATAAAGGCTTGTCTATCGAATTGCTGAGTTGAGATTCGCCAATAGTATACTATTAAATTTATAATGATTAATCAATTTTGATAAGGGCTTGTCTATCATATAGCTAAGTTGAGAATCGCAATAATATACTATTAAATTTATAATGATTAGTCAATTGTGACCTGTGAAATTATCCTTGTTAATTGTAATAATTTGTAGTTCTCTTTTTGATATTATCGATTTGTTTTTCATAGGGTATCAACAAAAATTATTATTTTTTTTATTATTTATTATTTATTATTTATTTTTTTGATTTGTTTTACAAATATATTTCATTATTTTAATTTTTTGTGGTGTTTTATTTGTCAGTGTTAGTGAATATGGGTAATTAGCAATAATATTTCTGTAGATTTTTGAAATTTTCATGTAGGTTGGCGAGGAAGATTTCCCAAAGTTTTTTAAACTTGCCTGCACTGATGTGTCCACATTTGATTACGCAGCAATTGTTAAGTCAAGCAGAATGTTGCAACATTTGAATGATTCATGCATATCACTAACTAAAAGATAAAAACTTCGTGGACAGAAAGGCTTTTGTTATTGTTAGGGTGTGTAAGATTATTAAGAATTGCAAAAGGTTGGTGAATAATTGTGATATATTACATTCTAATGTCAAGGCTCCAGTATTCTCATAAATTTAGCTGGAGAATAAGTGAAAAATTGAGTGGTATATATTATGTTTAGTAGTAAAGATATAATATAACCGTGGAAATGAAATTCAAAAAATTGTTGATATTTAGTTAAATCTTGTCAATAGTTGTGCTATATTACATCCTGATGTCAAGGCTCTAGTCTCCTCTTAAATATAGTTGGAAAATTAGTGAAAAATTGAGTGGTTTTTATTATGTTTAGTAGTAAAGATATAACTGTGGAAAACAAAATTTAAAAAACAGTTGATATTTAGTTGTATCTGGTCAATATTTGTGCTATATTACATCCCAATGTCAAGGCTCCAGTCTTCTCATTGTTTTAGGTGGAAACTTAGTGAAAAATTGAGTGGTTTATATTATGTTTAGTAGTAAAGATATAACCATGGAAAACAAAATTTAAAAAACAGTTGATATTTAGTTATATTTTGTCAAACTAGAATTTATGGTTTTCTTCTCAAAGTATAAAGTGTAAATCATTGATGGAAATTTCAGTTGATACGTATCGGTATCAGGGCTTCCGGATATTGATTATATCGCCCGATATTTTGATCTTTGAATTGTATAAACATACATACACTTATATACGTATATGTATATATACATATACATACATATTGGTATGTATAAAGACAGTTGATCTTTAGTTATATTTTATCTAACTAGAATTTACAGTTTTCTTCTAAAAACATAAAGTGTAAACCATTAATGAAAATATTGGTCGATACGTATTAGTATTAAAGCCTTTCAATATTAGTTATATTAGCTGATATTTAAATATTGGTTGAAATCATATTGGGATATTGTTTTGGTAAGGAAAAATATTGGTATTAGGGAGCCTCAATATTTTTACATGTAAGGTGATATTTTGATCTTTGTATTGTATACAAACATACATAGATTAATGTACGTATATGTATATATACATATATTATATAAGAAGAAAAAGACTTTAAATTATAATAAACTGTTGTGGTAAGCATTTTTATGCTTTAAATCTTAATTTGAGTTATAAAACTATATTTAGTGTATGGATGGATTAACTTTTATGTTTTCTTCAATAAAAACAGTGCCTAAACTTCATAAGGAAAAAAAAAAAAAAGAAGACAATTAATTTGAAATGAATGAAGTAAATTCCCATTAGAATGGGTAATTTTTATATGTGCTCAAAGATTCAGACTCAGTCGTAAAATATTCTCCAAAAAATGATGTACTTTGCTTAGAAGTATCTAAACCTTACATTATTATAAAAGTGAATATTGTTAGTTTTGAAGATAAACTTCTTTAGCACGTAAAACATCATGCCAAAAGTGATAATGGACTAGACCATTGCCTCATCGAAAGGATACGTGGATAAATATCCCCTAGACAAGAAAGGATCCATCAATAAAGAGATGAACACCCATTTTCTATATAAGCCTTCGGCATCTAAGGAGTCGGACCATTTTGTTTAGTTGTTAATATTTTGATGACCTCTTTTGATTTTGTTTAGTTTTAATTTAGTGTTATTATAACTAAATATTGTTTGTTTTCTATAACTATCTATTATGGATGACACTGCTGAATTTTATAGTCAAACTCAAAGTATAAGAAGTAATACTTCTACACGGAGTAATGATTTTAATGAAGTGTTTCCACAATCTTTGAGCGTGGAAGATGATGAAGCAGCTCTCAAATGGGCTTCGCTTGAGAAGCTTCCTACTTATGACCGTTTGAGAAAAGGCATACTCATTTGCTCACAAGATACGGCTAATGTAGTCGATGTAAAAAATCTTGGGTTTGAAGAGAAGAAAAGTTTGGTTAATAGATTGGTGACTAATGTGGAAGATAATGAGTTGCTGTTGTTGAAATTTAAAAACCGCATCGAAAGGTAGCATCCTCTCTACCAGTGTTTTGAAGTTTTCATGTTGTAACTATCGATCCATCATATGATATATGAGAAGTTTGAGTTTGTTTATATGAGACTTCAGTGAGTTGACTACTAGCAATAAGTGCTCCTTAGTTGAAGGAGAGCATAGAGGGTATTGGTTGCTTGTTGCTAGAATAGTATTCTTCTGAAAACATTACAAACTAACTTGTTTTTCTTTTAGTTCTTAACTTGTTATTTCTAAATAAAACAGTTTGTTGTAATTTGCATTTCTATAGGGTTGGCATACAAATTCCTACTATTGAAGTACGATTCGAGCATCTGAACATAGGGGTGGAAGCATATGTCAGGAGTAGAGCTCTACCTATATTCACCAACTTCATTACCAACTTAGCAGTGGTAACCAAAAGAAATGTAGATTTTGTTATTTGTTTCTTTGTAGTTAATAGCTAGCTTGATAAGTATCTATTTATTTAATCTGGTTGTTTCCATATTTTTATGTTTTGGAATTTCTTTGTTGATTTCAAGGGTCTCTTTAACCTCTTCAATATCCTCCCATGTCAGAAGAAGCATTTGACAATCCTTCATGATGTTAGTGGGATCATAAAACCTGGAAGGTAGGATGGCATGCTTGTTGCTGTTTATGAGCTAAAGTTGGATTGTTATGTTTGGTGCTTTGAATAATTCCTCCTCCCTAGTCGAATGGAAAAAATCAATACTTTTTGAGGATGTAGCCATAAATTGAGCCGTGTGCAAAAGAAATTCGTATAGCTCATCCATGTAATAGGACTGGATTTTGTCGTTGCTGTTGTTTGAATAGAAAGAATCAATATGCAATATATATTTATATATCTCATTTGACAATTGCAGGTTGACATTGCTTTTAGGCCCTCCAAGTTCCGGAAAGACGACACTGCTTTTGGCCTTAGCTGGAAAATTTGACCATGATCTCAAGATATAAAAACAATTTGTAAGTCATGATCTCACACAAGTTTCTTTTTCAGTTTTAGTTTAAAGGATATTCATTTTGATCACAATTGTTTAAACAATTTTCATAAAATAAGGTTTCTGGGAAAGTGACTTACAATGGCTGTGGTATGCATGAGTTTGTCCCACAAAGAAGTGCTGCCTACGTAAGTCAATATGATGTCCACTTTCCTGAAATGACTGTCAGAGAAACCTTGGCATTCTCTGCAAGATGCCAGGGCGTTGGATCC
Source organism: Nepenthes alata (assembly GCA_028571085.2). NCBI lineage: Eukaryota > Viridiplantae > Streptophyta > Magnoliopsida > Caryophyllales > Nepenthaceae > Nepenthes > Nepenthes alata. The sequence goes on along the minus strand of JAOVVI020000856.1, from coordinate 19,300 downwards.
CGCTATGGTTTGTTTCTAATTTCATTTTTCATATGTTTGGTTTAATCTCATTTGAACAATTGTGAGCAAGAGAGACATCCATGGTGTTGTATTGATTGATAACTTGTTTGGGGATGTACAGATATGATAGCTGAGTTGTCTAGAAGGGAAAAGGCTGCCAATATAAAAGCCTGATCATGATGTTGACCTATTCATGAAGGCAAGTAATTGCATATTTGCTTTAAACAAATTTGTTACACCGCTGCATCATTAAAATATCTATTATCTAGGAAATTTCCCGATTTTGAGATACTTCTACTCCTTACTTTTTGTTTGGGTGGGGAATATATATTACCTCTTTAAGAATAAAGTGGGAATACTATCATGGCGATTGTGGAGGAGCAGTGGTGGGGGTAGAGAAGCAGCGAGACGGGCCACCTATATATTGAACGACAGTGATAGTGGTGGCCAGCTCTGGGTGGCTGGTGGTGGGGCTGATGGGGTGGAGGCTGATGGAACTAATGATTAATATTTTCACTTATTAACGGGTCAAGGCACACTAACGAGTCATGCTCGAGCGCTCGTCAAGCGCTCTTCGGGCGCTCGTCAAGCGCTCTTCGGGCGCGACATTTTATTTTTCGCGCCTAGGTGGCGCCTCGGGCGCTGCTTGGGCGCACCTATTCTGCTAAATCTGCCTGAGTCGCGCCTCAGGCGCAGTTCGGGCGCTAAGCCCCTGATGCCTAATTTCGCTTCCAACTTAAATTTCTCTTTATTTTTTCTTCATCCATATACCCTAAATTTAATTATATTAACTTAATGACTAGGAATTACTATGTTTTGGAAACTAAGTCATTACAAATACACATTCCTTTTACATGGAATTAGTTATTTTCACTATTTTGGTAAAAAGTAATCTTATTTAATAGTTATTGCAGCTCATCATTTCCAGACTAATGTAATGAGAATAAGGCAATAATAAATATCTATACCTATTTCCACCTTGTTTCTCCAACCAAACGTGCCATTAAAATTGTAAAATTAGATTTTAGAGGCATGATCCACTATCTAAATTGTGGGGCATCGTTTTCAAAATATATGCCTTTTTTTCCTTGATGATGGGGCTAAGATAAGCTCTCGAATCCCAATATGTGAAATCACCAAGTTTTTCCAATTTGAAGTTCATCTGCGTTATTTTTTGTGTTCAAGCTTGTGCCTAATGAATGTCTCCCTCCTGAATCATTATTCTTATGTGGCAGACGATATATTTCATTAAAATACCCTAATTTACTTCATACTCAGCAATTTGTGATCTCCGTGTTTCATTTCTAAAATAATAGGCTATAGCAACTGAAGGACAGAAGGAGAATGCATTGGTAGATTATATTCTAAAGGTATTGACCATCCAAAGCTTCTTAAATTTGCTCCGTGTAATGCTTGGATTTTGTTTTAAAACAATTGTGTTAAAGGTGCACCTAGGCCCAGTGTTCAAAGCCTAACGCCTTTTACATACACAGATGGAGCTAACTCTAAGAGGCTTGCGCCTATGCTCTAAGGTGAGCTGCCTTTTTGAGATGCATGGTGCAGCCTTTAGGGCTTCATGAAATATTTTAATTATATTTTTAATTAACCATTGGATTTAATTAGTACTTTTAGTAATGACTTGCCATTTGATAAAACAATATGATAAAAATAATAAGTGGCTAATTGGAAGAATGATTAGAACCTTTGATGAGGATGCCCATCTTTCTGAGATTTGGAATTAATGTAAAGGCCTCACCAAGTGGGAAAGTTCCATCCTCTTTGGCAGGTGCCTCCAAGGTTACTTTGATGAACTTGTAGATGAGAAATATGCCAACTTGTAGGAGACATATAAAGATGAAGAAGAGATTGATGCCTATAAGACTAATGAATGGAAGAAAAACTTAATGATGAATGTTGGCATTTGCTATGAGTAGATTAAGAACAATATTTTGAATATCATAGTTAATTATATTGCCCTTGTGTTTTTGTGGGGACCAAAACTCATTAATAGCTATATTTTACATACTAGTTGAATTATTAGTTTGTGATTATTGTCTCGAATATGTTTTTTTGTTTGTTATTTCTTATCAATTAGTGACTTAACAATTGGAACTTCATCTCTAGAGCATCCTATATAAATGTTTGATAAATATGGACCTCACTTCTATCAGGTTTGCTCCTTCACCTTGCAAATGTTGCATAGGCCCTAAGGACTCTTTGCACCTTCGTGCACCTTGCGTTATTGCTTAGGCCCCAAGGACACTTTGCACCTTCACCTTCACGTGCCATACGTTTTTAACAACTTGAGGCCCGTGAACAATTCTTTTAATATTTGTATTGCTTAGTTTTTTTTTTCTAACTAACAAATATCGGCAGATTTTGGGACTAGAGATTTGTGCAGATACATTGGTGGGGAATCAAATGATAAGAGGTATCTCAGGAGGGCAAAGGAAGCGTGTAACAACAGGTGATGTAACAAAATCTGTATGTTTTTGCTATAATTGCTATTTTTTCTTAGTTATGGGTTACTAAAATATCAAATTTTAGGTGAGATGCTAGTTGGACCAGCGCGGGTGCTGTTCATGGATGAGATATCAACTGGTTTGGACAGCTCAACAACTTTCCATATTGTAAATTCACTGCGGCAATACATTCACATTCTTGATGGAACTGCGGTGATTTCCCTTCTTCAGCCAGCTCCAGAGACCTATGATCTCTTTGATGATATTATCGTCATCTCTGATGGCCAGATTGTATATCAAGGCCCCTGCGATAATGTGCTTGAATTTTTTGATCATATGGGTTTTAAGTGCCCTGAAAGGAAAGGAGTAGCAGACTTCCTGCAGGAAGTATTTGTTCATCTCTTGATCAGTTTACTTCATGCATGGAATAGAACTTAAAAGTATAGCTTTGTAAGGTCCTTACATGCTGCTACAGGTGACATCAAGGAAAGATCAGCAACAGTATTGGGCACGTAGAGACGAGCCTTATTGGTTTGTTACGGTGAAGGAATTTGCCGAGGCATTCAAGTTGTTTCATATTGGATGTAAAATGCTTAGAGAGCTTGCAACTCCATTTGATAAAAGCAGGAACCACCCAACTGTGTTGACAACAAGGACTTTTGTTGTCAAGAAGATGGAGCTCTTCAAAGCATGCTTATCAAGAGAATACCTATTGACTAAAAGAAATTCACTTCTCCACCTTTCTAGGCTCTTTCAGGTGAGTCACTCAATTTGATTCTTGCAACTTTATATTCAACCTCAATGATTTCATCATTTAAGACATTGCATTTTTTTTGTCATTTAGCTTATGGTGTCGGCATTCATAGTAATGACAATCTTCTTGAAGACAAAAATTCACAAGGATTCTCCAACTGATGGAACAATCATCATGGGTGCTTTGTTCTTCATTGTGTCAAGGATGTTGTTCTTGGAGATTCCAGAAGTATCCTTGACTGTTCAAAAACTTCCTGTATTTTATAAACAAAGAGACCACCTATTCTTTCCAACATGGGCATTTGCTCTTTCCCATTGGGTCATAAGGCTCCCAATGGCTTTGATAACTACTGGCATTTGGGTGTTTACTACGTACTATGTGATTGGTTTTGAACCAAATGTTGGAAGGTGCTATTTTACACAGTTGAAAATTTCTATATAGATGACGAATGCTGCATGGTTATAATTCTTTTATTTGATATTAATAATCTTGGAGATGTCTTTCTGCAGGTTGTTTAAACAATACATTTTGCTTTTCCTTGTCTATCAGATGGCGTCTGGGTTATTCCGATTTTTTGGGGCAGTAGGCCGTATTATGGTCATAGCACTGGCGTTCAGCTCAAATATGTTACTTATACTTTCTGTATTTAGTGGTTTTGTTCTATCACGAGGTACATAGATATATTTTTGTTCTTTTTTGGTAAGCATGTTGTTCATCATTAGCTAGCAATCAGTTAGCAAGTGATTATTTTAGATGAAGAAGGTTCTTATTTTTGTTACCTTACACAACATGCATAATTCGTCATACTTGTTCAGTGTTAACAAATTCTGATGAGCTGCAATCCAATTTTTAAAGTTGTTCTTTGGAATGCATTATTTCCCCCAAATACACTTAACCTGAAAAACTCTCCATTAGGTGCCTCTTAGTTGATCACTGCCTAAGCTAATTCTGAATTTTCCTCCTACCCAGCCAAACGGCTTGGTTGTCTCTGTTTTCACATCACCATATCTGTTCAGAAGTATATCTCTGACCTTGACATCCAGTAATTTTCTCCACCAACAAGAATTTAGATGTAACTGTCTTTAAGACCAAGAGCTCATATGGGTTCAACAGATATTGTGTTCCCTGAGTGCAACAAATGATATCATTGATGGCTTCTTTTTTGCTTTCTTCTCTAATGCAACAGAAAATTTGAAGTGGTGGTGGGTGTGGGGCTACTGGATGTCACCTGTGATGTATGCTCAAAATGGTATAGCTGTAAATGAGTTCCTTGGGAAAAGTTGGGGTCATGTAAGTTTGTAAGTTGCCATACATTTGTTCATGCAAGTGTATCTTTACCAAATGAACTTTTGCTCAATTTGATTGAACTTTATATAACAGGTTCTTCCTAATTCAACAGAGCCAATTGGTGTAACAGTTTTGAAGTCTCAAGGATTATTTCCATATCCATATTGGTATTGGCTAAGCGTAGGGGCTTTAATAGGATTCACAATCCTATCGAACATTCTCTATACGTTAGCTCTAACTTTTCTCAGGCGTGGGTACCTTTGCTTCTATTTTGTGGCTGTGATAAGAGCAGAAATCCTGACGGTTTGCTGAAATTATGCAGCACTTGGAAAGCCTCAACCTGTTATACAAGAAGATACTAAAAGTAATAAATTCCACGGGAGTGCCTCATCTCCACACATGGAGAGAAATTTGGATGCTGAGACAAAACAATTGAAGAAAAGAGGAATGATCCTTCCATTTGAAAAACACTTTATCACCTTTAATGACATTAGATACTCCATTGATATGCCAAAGGTATTTTTTTAATTAATGAATCCCATAACTGATAAGCTTCTTACAATAAAATATTACAATCAAACTCAAAACCTTACTTCTCTAGTCGATATATGCAGGAAATGAAAATTCAAGGAGTTGTTGAAGATAGACTGGAACTTTTGAAAGGTGTTAGTGGAGTTTTCAGGCCAGGTGTTCTAACTGCTTTAATGGGCATGAGTGGTGCTGGCAAAACCACTTTATTGGATGTTTTGGCCGGTAGGAAAACTGTTGGATATCTTGTTGGGGATATAAAGATTTCTGGTTATCCAAAAAAGCAAAAAACATTTACTCGAATTTCAGCATACTGTGAGCAGAATGACATTCACTCTCCTCTTGTCACAGTCAATGAGTCTGTCATCTACTCAGCATGGCTCCGATTATCTCCCGAAGTTGATCGAAAAACTAAGCAGGTTGGCACACTAGCACAAATTTTGTTCATCTTGGAATCCAACTTTACTAAAGTTTTTTGTCTTTGAGCTTATGTCTGTGCTTGTCTGTTTGCTTGGTGGTGGTGAAGGATTTTATCCCAGTGAGATCTCTGTGCAAGTCATTGTATCACTAGAAAGGAAGAGAGCAAGCTGTAGATTTGAAAATTGACTATGAAAATTCTCCTTTTTCTTTTCTAAAAAAAAAAAGATGTTTCTGCTCTGTAATAAGGTCCTCCATATAAAGTAGTGTGGTTCTAACAGAAAAAACACATGTACACCTATATGTAATACTCTTTCTTTCCAAGAAAGAGTGATCCTTGGACCCCACTATCTGGTACCTTGATCCTACCCTTGTTTACTTCAAGACTACTGTTCCGTGATTGCTTGGCCTGCCTATCATTAAAGATTAGTCCTAGGAGGCCTTTACTACAATTTTTTGTGATGTATATGCTCACCAATAGCAACATTTGCAGGGCACCATTCTTTTTGGAGTTGTAACTGGAAAACATAGATTTACTACCTAGCTCTATGATTAAGTTGTTCCATTATTATCTTGTGATCATGTGTTCAAGACACGGAAACCACCTCTTTCAACAGAAGGTGAAAGGCTGAGTATATTGGATCATCTTGTGATCCTACAATGTAGGAGTCTTATACACTAAACTACCATTTTTTTTTAAATCCAGTTCAGACTGTTCCACCCTCTTAAGGATTATGGCTTTCCAATTTTTCCTTAAATTTTGTATTTGTGGTTGCAGATGTTTATAGAGGAGGTCATGGAGCTTATGGAACTAACTCCTTTAAGGCAAGCATTAGTAGGATTGCCTGGTGTAAGTGGTCTCTCAACTGAACAACGCAAAAGGCTTACCATTGCTGTTGAGTTAGTAGCAAACCCATCTATTATCTTCATGGATGAGCCAACGTCAGGGTTGGATGCAAGAGCTGCTGCAATTGTAATGGAAGCAATTAGAAATATTGTGGACACAGGAAGAACAATTGTGTGCACTATCCATCAGCCGAGCATCGACATATTTGAAGCTTTTGATGAGGTAAACTGTGTAAAAAGAGAGATTTTATCATCAAAATGTCTAGGGACTCTCTTTTCTCTTATGCAGAATAGAAAGACAACTATTATTGGCTTTTGAAGTGAAACTGTGGTAAATTGTGTTAATGTAACTGAAGTGATAAAATGGCATTGCAGTTATTCTTGATGAAACATGGAGGTCAAGAGATATATGTGGGGCCATTGGGATGCCATTCTTGCCATCTAATCGATTACTTTGAGGTGAGATATGGTTTTTTAATTGAAAATGAAAAAACTTGCTGGGGCCCTAGAGGGGGCAAAGTTAGGTGAGATACTGCCAGCAATCACAAACTTGCAAATTTAGCTTGTGTGTCGTCCCTTTGGAATTGTAAATGCAAATGACTTGCTTTTCCCTAGGGCATTCAAGGAGTTAGTAAAATAAAAGATGGACATAACCCAGCTGCTTGGATGTTGGATGTGACAACCCTAGCACAAGAACTTTCTCTGGGGGTCAATTTTGCTGAAACGTATAAGAATTCGGATCTATACAGGTTGGTTCAACCTTTAAGAACCTGACTTGAGCTTATCCAATAGCATAACTGTGGCCATATGATACTGATGCAACAACTAGTATTTATGTTTAATAGCAGTTTATTGATGTTTAACAAATCCATGTCACAGGAGAACTAAAGCTCTAATAGAAGAACTTGATATACCACATCATGGTTCAAGGGAACTCTCTTTCTCTACTCAATACTCACAAACTTTCTTTGCTCAATTTGTGGCTTGTCTATGGAAACGACATCGTTCATACTGGCATAACTCAGCATATACTGCAAAGAGACTTCTCGATACTACATTTGTGGCATTGTTGCTCGGGGCGATCTTTTGGGATCTTGGAGCCAAAAAGTGAGTTAAAATTAGTTAATTGCATTTAGCTGTATGATGATGATATATACACAGAGAGATCTATGTGATTACTAGAAAGTATTTAAAAGGAATTGATCAACCAATATGGGAATATGCGATTTAATATAAGAAGTCAGTTTCCACTGGTCAAAGAAGAGAAGAGAAGAGAATGGAAAAATCTTGTCCATTGACTAATGGCAAGTATCTCAGACATACCCAGGGGTACTTAAGGTTGTCCAAACTCTTTTTGACATATACCTATAAGTGAACTATTCATATGGTTGATAGCCCTCATAACCAAGGCACAACGATGCAACTATTAGGGACGCGCTCTACCGTTGAGCTAATAGCCTGTTGCTTGGACTGTTTTGATGGTAGTTTTTACATTTTCCCTTTCACTCATCTTATGGGGAAGAAGTAGCATACTCTAGAAGTACTATTAATTTAATTGAGTTGAGGAATCAAATTAAGATCAATTGTTATATTTTTTTTGTTCTGCAAAGCTTCGACGACGAGTTGATTTGATATTTGAGATATTGTTATTCATGATATTGATCCAATTCAATATTATTGAGATGTTATTCATCCCCTTGAATTTGCAAGCAAAAAATTGATCATCTCTATTTCTACCTATCCGGGCCAGTATGTGATTTATCTTATAATACATTGCAGTAAGATTTTTTCATTAAATAGCATAATTATGGCTGGCGAACTAGCAACTCCAATTCTGTATCAAGGCCACAATAAGTATCGTTACTATCATCAATATCGTTGCTATCATCAATATCGATATTATCGATGAGAAAGTAAATTATGATAATAATAATTTTTGTCTCTAATTTGCATACTTCTAATATTAAATTAGGATCAACTAGGACAAAAATAAATCATTGGGTTTAGTCTCAATAAGAATGGTAGTTCTTATTGTTATATGTTATAATATAAATATACCACACCAATATATTATGTTATAATAAGAATAATGAGATTCCGTTGATATAGAGCCAATTCCAATAGAATTTTTTGCTTTTTGATTATTTTGGTCTTTACTTTTGTGAACCAATGAAATATTTATGATAATATACATGATAAATTGTCCATCACCTTTTATTGCTTGGCCGACTGGCTTGATAATCAATATGCCCCTTTGATACAGATATTTATTACTATCATTACAAAATTGTAATATCTTTTTATATTAACAATATCTTACGATATATTAGCTGATATATAAAATATCGGCTAGTATATATCTGTATTGGCTGCCCCATTGCTGCTACAAAATTACCATATTTTCCGCATCAGTGATATTGGCCGATCTTCCTTCCACTCTATTTTGTTCTACTTTGCCAATACCGTCCTTGCTTTATATATACAACCTGAGTTGTGCAAATATGAAATCAATTTTTTCAGGAAGACTACGCAGGATCTTTTCAGCTCAATAGGATGCATGTACGTTTCTGTACTTTTCCTTGGCATCAGGAATGCTTCAACTGTGCAACCCGTGGTTGCAGTGGAAAGAACGACCCTCTATAGAGAAAGGGGTGCAGGCATGTACTCAGCTATGCCATACGCCCTTGCACAGGTCATTCTTTAAGCAGGAAATCATGCATCTCTTGTTTTCTTTAGTTGTGAATTTCGGCAGATTTTCATCAAATTGTTTTGATTTTCTTGTAGGTTATGATTGAGTTACCATATATTTTTGCTCAATCTTTACTATATGGTATCATAGTGTATACAATGATGGGATTTGAACTGACAGCTCGAAAGTTCTTTTGGTTTCTATTCTTCATGTTCTTCACTTTCATGTACTTCACCTTCTTCGGCATGATGTGGATAGCTTTGATGCCGAACCAAAATCTGTCATATGTATTTTCCAGCTTCTTCTACCAATCGTGGAACCTGTTCACTGGATTTATAATCCCACGACCAGTAAGTTTTGCACTTCCACCAACCATATCATAGTTTAGACCGTCAGATGATTTAACTTGAGACGCAATATGAGCAGCGAGTGACAGCTCACTTGTTTTTCTTACCAACAGGCAATTCCTATATGGTGGAGATGGTGTTATTGGGCTTGTCCGATGGCTTGGAGTTTGTATGGGTTAGTTGCTTCACAGTATGGCGATATCAAGGATGTGCTTGAAGATGGAGTAACGGTGGAACAATTTGTTAGAGAACGTTTTGGTTTCAAGCATGATTTCTTAGGAGTAATAGCGGGCGGCATTATCGGATATGCTCTTCTGTTTGCTTTTGTGTTTGTCTTTTCTTTGAGGGTGTTCAATTTCCAAAAGCGATAAACAGTTGATAACCACGAGTATGAGAATATGACCTTGTGATCACCTATATATACACACACGCGCGCACACGCACACAAACGCCCCTTTGGATGCGGTCTTTACTGTGAGCTCTGTTTTTGCTTTGTTGCCCATTGGAAACAATGAAATATCATACCTCAAATTATTCACTACGGTTTAATTTCATGTATTGAATTCCTATCTTAATGGGATTTTGGCTTGGGATTTTAGGATATATAAATGAATTAACTAATGGAGAACTTAAAATTATAATATTTATTACAATGATTAAATGTCATATCGTTCAAATCTGGGCTATGATTAATGTACTCAAAGGGGTATATGGGTATCTTAAATAAAGATGTTAATTGGGCCGTATCGAACACCATATGTTTACGTTATAAGCTATGCCTGGCATGGCATAAGATTTATATGTCCTCGCCCAATACAATGTGGTGGCCCTCACGGCATGTAGTTGTGCTATGTTGGACCAACCATGCTGCTCCACGAGCTGGAATGACATGGTCTATCTTTAATACGTAAAAAAATAAAAAAATATATATATATATATTAAAAAATAAAATTATACAAGCTATTATAAAAATGTATTATATTTTATTTATTTTATCTAATATTTTTTATATATCATAATTTTAAAAAGTAGAAAAATATATCTATTAGTAATTCGGTTATTTTTAGGTTTTATTTATATTTTTATTACTATTACTTCTAGAGATTTTATCTTTATTAGAAGTAAAAATGGTTAAATTTATTACGTAATTTTTTGTGTTCAACTAATCTTTAAAAAGCCTACACATTTTTACAATCCTTGGTATTATCTTACTTTTTTCTGGTACTGAAAGCGGGCTCTAATCATAATTATTTAACTCTTTCAGGTGAGTCACTCAATTTGATTCTTGTAATTTTATATTCAACCTCTGTGATTTTATCATTTAAGACATTTCATTTTTGTGGTTTGTTATTTAGTTAATAGTGTCGGCATTCGTAGCAATGACAATCTTCTTGAGGATAAAAATTCATAAGGATTCTCCAACTGATGGAGCAATCATCATGGGTGCTTTGTTCTACATTGTGTCAAGGATGTTGTTCATGGAGATTCCAGAAGTATCACTAATTGTTCAAAAACTTCCTGTATTTTATAAACAAAGAGACCACCTATTCTTTCCTACATGGGCATTTGCACTTTCCCATTGGGTCCTAAGGCTCCCGATGGGTTTGATAACTACTAGCATTTGAGTGTTTACTACATACTATGTGATTGGTTTTGAACCAAATGTTGGAAGGAACTATTTTTACAGTTGAAAATTTCTATATAGATGACGAATGTTGAATGATTATAATTCCTTTATTCAATATTAACGATCTTGGAGATGTGTTTCTGCAGGTTGTTTAAACAATACATTTTGCTCTTCCTTGTCTACCAGATGGCATCTGGGTTATTCCGATTTTTTGGGGCAATAGGCCGTATTATGGTCATAGCACAGGCGTTTAGCTTAAATATTTTACTTATACTTTCTGTATTTAGTGGTTTTGTTCTATCACGAGGTACATAGATAATTTTGTTTTCTTTTTTGGTAAGCATGTTGTTTATCATTAACTGGCAATCAGTTAAGCAAGTGATCACTTAAGATGAAAAAGGTTCTCATTTTTGTTACCTTATACAATATGCATAATTCATCATTTTTGCTCTGCGTCAACAAATTCTGATGTGCTGCAATCCAATTTTCGAAGTTGTTCTTTGCAATGCGTTATTTTTCCCAAGTACTTTAAGCCCGAACAACTCTCCATTAGGTGCCTCTTATTTGATCACTGCCCAAGCTAATTCTGAATTTTCCTCCGACCCAGCTAAACAGCTTGGTTGTCTTTGTTTTCTCATCACATATATGTTCAGAAGTATATCTCTAACCTTAACGTTCAGTAATTTTCTCCAACAACAAGAATTTCGATATAACTGTCATTAAGACGAGCTCATATAGGTTCAACAGATATTGTGTTCCCTGAGTGTAACAAATGATATTATTAATGGCTTCTTTTTTGCCTTTTTCTGTAATGCAACAGAACATTTGAAGTGGTGGTGGGTGTGGGGTTACTGGCTGTCGCCTATGATGTATGCTCAAAATGGTATAGCTGTAAATGAGTTCCTTGGAAAAATCTGGGGCCATGTAAGTTTTTAAGTTGCCATACATTTGTTTATGCAAGTATATCTTAACCAAACCAACTTTTGCTTAATTGGATTGAAATTTATATAACAGGTTCTTCCTAATTCAACAGAGCCACTGGGTATAACAATTTTAAAGTCTCAAGGATTATTCCCATATCCATATTGGTATTAGCTGAGCGTAGGGGCCTTAATAGGATTCACAATCCTATCCAACATTCTTTATACTTTAGCTCTAACGTTTCTCAAGCGTGAGAGTCTTTGCTTCCATTTTGTGGCCGTGTTAAGACCAAAAATCCTGACAGTCTGCTGAAATTTTGCAGCACTTGGAAAGCCTCAACCTGTTGTACAAGAAGATAATAAAAGTAATAAATCCCACGGGGGTACCTCTTCTCCACACATAGAGAGAAATTTGGATGCCGAGACAAAACAACTAAACAAAAAAGTGGTCCTTCCATTTGAAAAACACTTTATCACCTTTAATGGCATTAGATACTCCATCGATATGCCAAAGGTATTTTTTTAATGCAAAAATAATGAATCCCATAACTGGTAAGCTTCTTACAATAAAATAGTACAATCGAACTCAAAACCTTACATCTCTTGTTAGTATATGCAGGAAATGAAAATTCAAGGAGTTGTTGAAGATAGACTGGAACTTTTGAAATGTGTAAGTGGAGTTTTCAGGCCAGGTGTTCTAACTGCTTTAATGGGCGTGAGTGGTGCCGGCAAAACCACTTTATTGGATGTTTTGGCTGGCAGGAAAACTGTTGGATATATTGATGGAGATATAAAGATTTCTGATTTTTCAAAAAAGCAAAAAATATTGCTCGAATTTCAGCATACTGTGAGCAGAATAACATTCACTCTCCCCATTTCACAGTCTATGAGTCTGTTATCTACTCAGCATGGCTCCGATTATCTCCGAAAGTTGGTCGAAAAACTAGACAGGTAGGCACACTAACATAGAAATTTTGTTTATCTTGGAATTCATTTTTACTAATGATTTACGTCTTTAAGCTTATGTCTGTGCTTGTCTTTGTTTGATTGGTGGTGGTGAAGGATTTTATCCCAGTGAGATCTCTATGGAAGTCACTGTATCATTAGAAAGAAAGAAAGCAAGCTGTAGATTTGAAAATTGACTATGAAAACTTCTTCCTTTTTTTTTTATAACAAAAACACATATACACCTTTATGTAATACTCTTCTTTCCAAGAAAGAGTGATCCTTGGACCCCACTAACTTGTACCTAGATCCTGCCCATTTTTACTTTTAGACTACTGTTCCGTGATTGCTTGTCATGCCTATCATTAAAGATAAGTCCTAGGAGGCCTTTACTACAATTTTTTGTGATGTATATGTTCACCAATAGCAACATTTGCAGAGAATTATTTTTGGAGTTGTAATTGGAAAACATAGATTTACGGCATAGCTCTATGATTAAGTTATTCCATTATTATCTGGAGATTATGGGTTCAAGTTATGGAAACCACCTCGTTCAAAAGAAGGTGCAAGGCTGCGTATATTGGATCACCTCGTAATCCTATAATATCGAAATCTCATGTACTAAGCCACCTTTTTTTTTGCAATCCAGCTCAAACTGTTCCACCCTCTTAAGGATTATGGCTTTCCAATTTTTCTTTAATTTTATATTGTATTTGTGGTTGCAGATGTTTGTAGAGGAGGTCATGGAGCTTCTGGAACTAACTCCTTTAAGGCAAGCACTAGTAGGATTGTCTGGTGTAAGTGGTCTCTCAACTGAACAACGCAAAAGGCTCACCATTGCTGTTGAGTTAGTTGCAAACCCATCTATTATCTTCATGGATGAGCCAACGTTGGGGTTGGATGCAAGAGCTGCTGCAATTGTAATGGCAGCGATTAGAAATATTGTGGACACTGGAAGAACAATTGTGTGCACTATCCATCAGCCAAGCATCGACATATTTGAAGCTTTCGATGAGGTAAACAGTATAAATAGAGAGATTTCATTGTCAAAATGTCTAGGGACCCACTTTTCTCTTATGCAGAATAGAAAGACAACTATGGGTTTCAAACTGAAACTGTGGTAAATTGTGTTAATGTAACTGGAAGTGATAAAATGGCGCTGCAGTTATTCTTGATGAAACATGGAGGTCAAGAGATATATGTGGGGCCATTGGGGCGCCATTCTTGCCATTTAATCAATTACTTTGAGGTGAGATATAGTTCTTTAATTAAACAAAAAAAAAAGAAGAAAACTTGCTGGGGCCCTGGAGGGGGGCAAAGTTAGGTGAGACACTGCCAGCAATCACAAACTTGCAAATTTAGCTTGTGTCGTCCCTTTGGAATCGCAAATGCAAATGACTTGCTTTTCCCTAGGGCATTCCAGGAGTCAGTAAAATAAAAGATGGACATAACCCAGCTGCTTGGATGTTGGATGTGAGAATTTCAGCTCAAGAACATTCTCTGGGGGTCGATTTTGCTGAAACGTATAAGAATTCGGATCTATACAGGTTAGTTTAGCTTTTAACAACCTGACTTGAGTTTATCCAATAGCATAACTATGGCCATATGATACTGATGTAACAACCAGCATTTGTGTTTAATGACAGTTTGCTGATATTTAACAAATGCATCTGACAGGAGAACTAAAGCTCTAATAGAAGAACTCAGTATACCACATCATGGTTCGAGAGAACTCTCTTTCTCTAATCAATACTCGCAGACTTTCTTCGTTCAATTTGTGGCTTGTCTATGGAAACAACATCGTTCATACTGACATAACTCAGCATATACTGTAAAGACACTTGTCAATACTGCATTTGTGGCATTGTTGCTCGGGGCAATCTTTTGGGATCTTGGAGCAAAAATGTGAGTCAAAATTAGTTAATTACATTTCGCTGTATGATGATACTTACACAGGAAAGATCTATGTGATTATTGGGAAGTTATTCAAAAGGAATTGATCACCAATATAAGAATATGCGATTTAATATAAGAAGTCAATTTTCACTGGTCAAATAAGAGAAAAGACGAGAATGCAAAAATCTTGCCGATTGACCATCAGCTAGTATCTCAAGCATACCTAGGGGTAGCTATGGTTGTCCAAAACCCTTTTGATATATACCTATAAGTTCATTATACATTACTATTCGGGCCACATTGAATTATCCATATGGTTGATAGCCTTCACAGCCCAGGCACAATGACACAACTATTAGGGGCACACTCTACCGCTAAGCTAATGGCCTCTTGCTTGGACTGCTTTACTGGTAGTCTTTACATTTTCCTTTTACTCATCATTTGGGGAAGAAGTAGTAGAATCTAGAAGTACCACTAATTTAATTGAGTTGAGGAATCAAATTGAGATCAATTGTTATATATATATATTTTTTGTTTTGCAAAGCGTTGATGACAAATTGATTTGATATATGAGATATTATTATTCATGATATTGATCTGATTCAATATTATTGAGATATAATTCTTCCCCTTAAATTTACAAATGAAAAATTTATCATTTCTATTTCTACCCATCCGGGGCAGACATGTAGTTTCTTTTATATTGAATTGTAGTGAGAGTTTTTCATTAAATTGCACAATTGTGGCTAGGGAAATAGTAGCTTCAACTCCGTATCATGGTCATGATCGATATCATCACTATCATCAATATCGTCACTATCATCAATAAGAAAGCAAATCATGATGAAAATGATTTTTTGTTTCTAATTTTTTTGAGTTCTATTCTGAATAAGAATGCTAATTTTTACTATTCATGTATTATGATATGAATATATCATGCCAATTCATTATGTATAGATAATGAAATTTCATTGATACCAAGCCAATTCCAATAGTTTATATCTTTTCTAATTATTTTGGTCTTTACTTTTATGAACCAATGAAATATTTATGATTATATATATGATAAATTGTCCATCACCTTTTATAGACAAAAAAATTGGTTTGATAATCAATATGCCCCTTTGATATTGATATTTTTCACTATTATGACAAAATCGCGATATATCTCTATGTTAATGATATCTTGCAATATGTAAAATATTGGCCGGTATATATCAATATCAGTTGCCCCATTGATGTTACAAAATCACTATATTTTCTGCATCAGTAATATATTGGCCGTTATTCCTCCTACTTCATTTTGTTCTACTTTACCAAAAAGGAAAATGTAATTTTCATCCAATGCTTTATATATACAACCTGAATTGTGTAAATCCGAAATCAATTGTTTCAGGAAGACGATGCAGGATCTTTTCAGCTTAATGGGATCCATGTATGTTACTGTGGTTTTCCTTAGCTTCAGGAATTCTTCAACTGTGCAACCCGTGGTTGCAGCCGAGAGAACGATCCTCTATAGGGAAAGGGGTGCAGGCATGTATTCAGCTATGCCATACGCTCTGGCACAGGTCATTCTTTCAGTAGGAAGTCATGCATCTCTTGTTTTCTTTTGTTTTGAGTTTTGACGGATTTTCATCAAATTTTTTTGATTTTCTTGTAGGATATGGTTGAGATCCCATATATTTTTGCACAAACTTTACTATATGTTATCATAGTTTATTCGATGATAGGATTCAAATGGACAACTCCAAAGTTCTTTTGGTTTCTATTCTCCATGTTCTTCACTTTCATGTATTCCACCTTCTTTGTCATGATGTGGATAGCTATGATGCCGAACCAAAATCTGTCATCCGTATTTTCCAGCTTCTTCTACTCATTGTGGAACCTGTTCTCTGGATTCATAATCCCACGACCAGTAAGTTTTGCACTTCCACCGACCATATCATAGTTTAGAACATCAGATGATTTAACTTCGGACACAATCTAAGCGGCTGAGTGACTATTCACTTGTTTTTCATACCAACAGGTGATTCCTATCTGGTGGAGATGGTATTATTGGGCTTGTCCGATGGCTTGGAGCTTCTATGGGTTGGTTGCTTCACAATACGGAGATATCAAGGATGTGCTTGAAGATGGGGTAATGGTGGAACAATTTGTCAGAGAGCATTTTGGTTTCAAGCATGATTTCTTAGGAGTAATAGCAGCCGGCATTATTGGATATGCTCTTCTGTTTTCTTTTGTGTTTGTCTTTTCTGTTAGGGTGTTCAATTTCCAAAAGCGATAAACAGTTGAAAACCACGAGTATGAGAATATGACCTTGTGATCACCTATATATATACACGACACACACAAACGCCCCTTTGGATATGATCTTTACTGTGAGCTCTGTTTTTGCTTTGTTGCTTATTGGAAACAATGAAGTATCATACCTCAAATTGCTCGCCACGATTTAATTTCATGTATTGAATTTCTATCTTAATGGGATCTTGGCTTGGAATTTTAGGATAAAATTCGGAAATTTGAAGGGGTAAGGTCTCTCAGTTGATATAAATGAGTCAACTAATGAGGAACTTCAAAATAATAATATTTATTACAATAATTAGATGTCCTATCGTACAAACCAAAGCTATCATTAATAAACTCAAAGGGGTATATTGGAATCTTAAAGTATGGTCTGTGAAGGTGTCCCATGGCAGTTGATACTCTCTATACTTCGATTCAGCCTGCATTAAAGTTGAAGACCTTCCTGTGAAAATTCAGGAAGTCATGGAGATGTTCAGCATTCCCGTGTAGTAGCCCTTCATTTCAGTAGGAATTAGTGTGATAGTAGAACTTAGGATTCCATTGTCCCAAATGTCCACTGATATCTCAGCATATTCCCTTTTTTTGAAAAAGCGAAATGAGCAGAGCATTAATTTTGCGTGCACATATGTATGTATAAACAGAGATCGTGCAGAAAGGACTGGAGACTGTCTAAAATTTCAGTTAATAGCTTGTGTCTTCCATGGCACTAAGACTTTGATGAAGCCTGAGAATTTTAGAAACTGCCTAATGCCTGCCAAACGTTTAGAGATCCAGATCAACTCTTTTCAGCGTTGAGACTTGGCAACCAAATTATCAAGTGTACTTAAAGGGGTAAGAACCCTACTTTTCTCGTCTTATATCTGGTGGCCAGTCTGTATCCTGGTAGTTCTTTGATGTCGAGGTATTCTATTAAAGAAGCATTCAGGTTTGTATATATTTTTGAGCACACGAGTTCAAGACTGGATACTATCGCCATGGCCGGTTGTGGAGTGTTGGACTGTTATCAAGTTTGAAGCACAGCACTTAGATGTGGCCAACCTGGTGTGACCAATAAGTACGGGGCGGCCGGTGAGTACCGAAACCCAAACCCATATGTCGTACGTGGCATGTATTGACATATGTGAGTGCTTTGACAATTGATTCTTGTAAATTTTGGCCGACTTGATTTATTCTTGTGAGTTTTTGCGTGTGGACAGGTATGGAGAAAAGATGCTGCGGCATCATGGGCCGCTTGAGTGGGACACTAGTGACCGGAAAATCGTTGTCCTACATGACAGCTGCGGCGGAGGCAGCAAAAACTCAGTCAAGCCAAGCTCATCGTCTCAGAACTGCATCTGTCTAGATTTCAAAGTTACTGGTTTCATCAGGTGTGGTGTGGGGCATGCTCTGCTCTTCATGTGAAGTGTCGAATTCTTGATTTCGTGGTTAACAGCTGTCTGCGCAGCTAAGCCGTGTAGCTTTATGCAGAGTAGCTTTTAACCCATCCTTTCATTTGCAAGGATTTTGTTATGCCCAACTGCAGTTTGTATTTGTCTCTTGCTAATGTTGCCTAATGAAAGAATGACGTTGCCTAATGTCAACCCGGATGACTGCGAAACCAAGCAAGGAAAGAAAAATATAAGGTGATTTTTGATCGTTTAATTTTCACTTTTAAAGGCAAGCCATGGAGATTGAAATTTCGAAAAGTAAAAATTCTCTCTCATATGCCAACCGAAAGCTCTATCGGAACCGACCCTACGCATATCTGCATCCATTCCTAGGCCAAACGGAGCATTGTTATGTTAATTTTTACCCAATTGCATTATGTGAAATTAATGTCGGGTTATCAAATGATGTATAAGAAGTGTTGTCAATATGAAAGTATTAAAATCGAGTTACTTTGCTTTGAGCACAGATAAGGAGTGAAGCGATGAAATATACTTTTAAATTATTTTTATTCTTAGATATTTTTACCCTAAATTGAGATTTTAAACTTTGTTGATAAATTTGCCTCTTGTACCTACGCTGTACTTATTGTCTTTTATTATAAAGAAAGCTATCATAACCTTTCATCATTTTAATTATATACATACATATACAAGAGTTAAATTTAAAAATTTAAAAATAAATAGTGGATGGGTATTTTTTTTATTTAATTTTTAATTGTGATTTTTAAATAAATACAGCAGCCTAGACGGTGGGAGCAACAGGACATTTCTCCTACTTTGGACCAGTAGTGTTGGAGGGAGGGCTATACATGTTGATTGAGGAATTGACGCGAGAGCTGACATGATTGCTG
>JAOVVI020000855.1:6194-27595 GCA_028571085.2 Nepenthes alata | reverse complement strand
TTATTGTTGTTAGCATTATTGATTATATCGCTTGCTGGGCTTTGGCTCACCCTTGTGTTTTCTTGGCTCCAGATTGATGACTGCAGTTAGCTTGAAGGGTAAGAGCTTGAGCAGAGGATTCTGATAGCGAGCTGATGTTAATTTAGTTTTATTGAGTTTTACATATTTGGTGTTGTTGATTTATTGATGTAAAAACTCAAATGATTGGAATAGTAGAATTATGGAGCTTATGTTTTAGTTTTAAATTTTGGGGTTCCGCTAGTGTGGGCGGCTCGAGCCTTGTGTTTGAGTTTGATTTTTTTTTTTGGGTTCGGGTCGCCACAGTTTCACCCCCGCACACAGCGGCCGGCTACACAAGCCCCGGAGAATGCTCTCCCATGGTGCCTTTCGCACTCACTGGCCACAGCATGCCCAACATGCATATATATAACGATCTGCCTGGAGACCTTCAGCCAATAGGTAGGTTGCGTGTGGCTTGACACCTGTCACCCACTACTTTGTACACTAACTCTGTAACCTGCCCACTAGCTCTGCAACTTGCCCACTAACTCTACAGCTCAACTGCTAGCCAGTCGATAAATCCTGGAAAGGCATTTGTCCTCTGCCAGCTGTCATCTTCCACAGTCTCCAAGGCCCAGCTGCTACCGGAGAACTTGACCGTTTTCCATAGCCATCCGGTCAACCTCCCGTTGACCGTCTCCTTGCTACCCGTCTGCCATCCAGCAGCACTCCTGTAGCCCTCAGATGGTCAACCTCCTGTTGACCGGATTCAGCTGGCCGTCCACCGGTCAATCTCCATTGGCCGTCCACTGTTCTCCTCCGGTCAACGTCCCGTTGACCGGAAACAATTATCCACAAATCCTCTGATGACGAATCAGTTTGTTGAGCTACCCACAAGGGAGTAACCAGACCCAATACATGTCATGTTCCCAACTGTGGAGACCAATCTGAGCGGGTAAGAGAGAAAAATGGGAAAAGGGAGAAATCTGAAAGTAGGAAGAAGGAACAAAGGAAAAGGGAAGAAATGCTTGCCATCCTCACAAAGAAGCAAAATTTGTTGCAAATACATTGCAAAGACACAAGGGAGTTGTCAGATGAAATTAAATCTCCATACGATTCTAAGTTACTGAAACAATTTTCAAAGACAAATCGGGCCATTCATTTGTAAGTTTCTTAGATATGATAAGAAAGCAAACACATTTTTAGTGCTGCAAGCTTTTTTTTTTCTCGGATAAACTGGTGCATTTCAATAGTGTGAAAAACTGATCAATTTTCATGGAGACACGATTATGCTTACTTGCTTATGGTAGTTGGTGGCATTCTGAGTCATGGTCCTATCATTAAATTCCAGTACTAAACCATGTAAGGAAGTTGAAGGAAGCGTATTTCAAGATGAAACAAAGTAAGACATGACATCACCAGATAACAGACAATCATGGAGTCGCACCATAATTTGAAACAAAATCTGATATTCAAGCAACTTGCTCCAAGGATCACGCAATGTTTGCCACGATGAATGGAATAACAAATAAAACCCAGATACAGAGCTTCAGTTATTCTCACTTCCATTTGCAGAGGAGAATAATGCAGAGTTCCCCAAAAGGAAGATTACTCACTTGGGAGTCTCGAATGAGTCCATGCAGATACACATAGCTAAAAGGAACATTTCCAGTGAATTCTATGCCCAACATGACCATCCTTGCCACCCAGAAGAACAGAATATCATGGCTGTAAAACAAAGCAGCGTGCATCAATGATATTGATTGCTTACAGAATTGATCATTACAACACGGCCAGAGGATATATACCCAAACAATTTAAATGACTCGATAGCACAATCAAGTAAAAATGTCCTTATCTTCTTATAATAGGATGAAAATCATATTCCATATCATATTTGTGGGTGTGTCCATGGTTTACATCAATAAAAAACAAGTGTAACAGGAAATTCCTTTCCTATACCTCACGTAAGCATATACGCACACACACAGAAACATACACACTGACCTGTAGATAAAGAGATGCATACGCAGAACACATACATACAGATAGATGCATACAGAGAACACATACATAATGTAACATCACAAATTTAGTATCATAATCTTCATGATATCATGATGAGAATTGAACAGCACCTGGTACTTAAGGCCAAGGCAGGTAAAGCAACATAGACAGGTCAAACATTTTAAAGATTCTGTCATCTTTATAGAAGGATACGTAATCTTGTTCTTAAATTCTCAACAGAAACAGTGAAAGACAACAATGCAATCAAGCAGAACACAGAATACTAGTACGACTATAATTATACTCACAAGAAAAGAAAAAGATAGAGGGAAAATGTAATCCCTTTACGCAATCATGTCATGATGCAAATGATCATAAGGAAATGTCTATTCTAGAGCATGGCTGCTGGGGTTCTGCCCTGGGGGGTTAGTCAGGAGCATTTCATTGCAGTCTTAGTGATGGAAATCAAGCTAACAAGAAAAGCCACAAACTGTCATCCCCTTACAAATTGATAGCCAGATAGTGGGCGCACCTTTATAATATATTAATATGTATAAAGTAGAATACACTCTTCTGTTGGAAGTAGCAATAAACATAAACATTATGAGAAGCAGGAACAGAAGAATGGGTCATAGACAGCATACATTCCATGCACTTCAGTAAAAATCATGATACCTTTCCCTTTCCATGAGTGATGTGCCTCAAAATACTACAAACTTCACATATCGATATAGCATAGACTTATTTTATTGAAAAAGCAAAGGGTGAGCATTAGCGTATTAGCATAATTGTTCCATTGTAATCTATAGCCTGTAGGTCATGGATTCAAAATTCAAAATTTGCCTTTTTGCATTGTAGGTGTTAGGCCAGGTAGACTTGACCCCCCCCCCCCCCTCCAAAAAAAAAAAACCCACAATACAAAAGCCTGATGCACTTGACCACCATATTTATATTGATAGGAAAAGAGGAAAAGGCCAAGTTGGTGGGAATTCAACCCACACTACTGACTTGGACAAATGGGCAACAAACCACCAGGCTACCTTGATTACTCACAACTGGCGTTTCAGTCAGATACTCTGACCTCTACCTTGAACTTGAATTATTGACACAACTCCCACTCCACTCTAATATGTGAGATGTTGGTGCTCTCAGTTTGAGCTGTTTCGTTATCTTAATCACTTATCAAAGAAAAGTCCACCAAGAAAAAGAATATCACTTGTTGGGAAATTAAGAATTTAAAGGAAATAGAAAAACAGATATGGAGCAAGAAAGGCAACTTTAAAACAAGTTAAGAGGTGCAAATTACAATGTAAAATGACAAAAGATACTATCTGCCTGTTTAGTAGGTGGGAATATAAATTTTATTCCTACTTTATTCCCAATGGAATTACTATTCCATTATTCGGTTGTCTAATGTTCAAAACAAGGAATAGGAATAAAAGAGGCCAACTCCACATTGATATTTTTTATTCCTACTTATCAAAAAAATAACTATTCTAAAATATTTTTCCTATTTACCTTACCCCTAACTAAACTCAATTAAAATCAGATTCAGGTCGGACATGAGTTGGGTTTAGATAAAAATTTGTGACCGCTTAATCAAACCGGGTCAGACATTTATAATCTAAGCCAGGTTAGTTTGACCCGATTTTTTTATTAAGTATTTTTCTTCAAAAATTCATAAATACATAAAAATAAATAAAAATATATAATATTTTAAAAACTTATAATATGTAGATTAAAATATTACCTAATTATATATTTAAATAAACATTATATAAAATTTATTAATTACACAAATATATACCTAAGTATATTTAAATGAAGAATCTTTACATAAAAATTATTCATTATACGAAAATATAATATATCAAAATGATTTTTTAAACTTGATATTTATTTAAAATAAAAATATATATTTATAAAAAAATATAATCCAGGCTAGGTCAGCCCGAATCAGTTACTTTCACACCCTACCCAAAAATTAATCAGGCCTTCTTGATCATGTTTGTCTATAATATTAATATACCTTAACCAAATCTTATAAAATATTGAATTGATAAAACTAACAAATCAGATAACTCGATTTGAATTAGGACTACCTGAACTCTCTAGTATATGTTAAAATATTATTTCTTTAGATAAGTGTAAAATAGTTATTTTACACTAATTTTTTGGCTATTCTTCCTGCTGTTACTATATACCAAATATTAGAAAATTAATTCATAATTTAATTTTACATATTCCAAATGACTAACCAAATAATAGAATATTAATTTTAAACTCTAATCCCACCTTAATCCATTCCCAATGAATAATTATTCTATTCCTACCTTATTACATTCTAGCAACCAAACATAGCATAATTGTCACTTTAAAAGATCACAGCAGCATCGCAACAAAAAGGGCACCTTTCCTTTAAAATGCATCCTCTCATATCTGTGATAACAAGGCAAAAATTTGCAGGAAGAAATAACCAAGAGGCACTGTGGACAGGCAGCATAGATCCAATAGCGAGGGCACATACCCTGTCTCAAGCATTGTTGTTGGATAGAAACATTTGAAGTCCTCAGCTGATACATCCGGCCATCCCAATGTACTGAAGGGCCACAGTGCACTGAACAAGAAATCAACCCCAAACAAATAATAGTCATAAAATACAAATTGGCTACATGTGCTTCGTCATTCATATTTGTGTTATTATATCCAGAAATTCAATTTGTGATTGCAAGAAGAGGATTCATTTGTATTTTTCAAGTAAATAATCCCATGAAGACACAAGCAAACAAAATTCAATAAATTTCTAAATAAGCATCACCGATGACTGATGAGAAAAAAGAGAATCATGAATCACAGCATCACCAAAAACCAGTTCATATTCCAAAATGAAACTTACGCATTTAAAACTGAAATCATCAACCAAAAAATTTAATTTTAAACCTAAATCTAAAGTTGAAAACCTGCTAAACCAACTATAGCAGGTAATTTAAATTTCACAACTTCAGAATTAGTAGAAGAAAGTGATCAACAAAATTCTTTGGAACATGTGAATATTTTTATTCATTTTCTGTTAAATTCTTTGGAACCTTCATATTGCAGCACATTCTGCCATATTAAAAAAAAAAAAAACTTCCTACTACAATAACCATATCCATTCTACCAGATATGATCACCATCTCGTCATCTAGACCTCCTTCATCCCTCAAACAAAATCTAGCATCTACGGAACCTTTCTTGGACCAATATCCAATCTTCTTTCATAGTTAACACACAACACTTTGCCATATCCTCCTCCAGGGTATTAAGCAAAAAATATAACCATATGAAAGAATATGTGCAACCTAGTGGGTTCATCTTAACCAAAGTAGCTGTAGCACACCAGAACAATTATTCTTCTCCCAAGATATTAAGACTGTGTAAGGATCAGATTTCCTTACAGTTGTTTTTGCTTCTTCTGAAGGAGGAAGATGAGAATGAGACGGGAGAAAATTCAGAAAAGTGAAAAGTTGGATAGTGTTCCCAATTTGAGAAGGGAAGGAATCTCCAAAGAAAGGCTACTAACTGGTTAATTCATTTGCTATCCCTTCTTTATTACATCCTTCTGTTCATTATTATCAGGAAGCTTTCCTAATTAGGCTTACAACATTCTATTTTAACTGAATAGGTAACTAAGAAACTGAAAGGAAAAAGGGGAGAAGAGGGAATCAAGTCGTTGCTAACAGCTTTCTAAGATGGAATTCCAATCCCACACTCACATGGCCGACACATGACCTGCCATTGGGTGTGTAGATTGGATGTTGCTTTCCTCAAGTGATGCTCTGCACATGGTTTGTCGGCGTGGCAGACTTTACCATGATATGCCCCTAGCTCATCTGATGGTGGACATTGCTCCACTTGGTTGGCTGCGATGAATTCCTTCTAAGCCTATTTTTTGCTTCCGTCACACGATGATTCCAGCATTTTCTGATGAGCTGTCAGCCACTCAGTCCAGCTGACCCTCCATTGGACGGCGTTGCTTAATTCATGTGTGCGGTCGCGATGATCCCACATGAGCCCTCATTACTTCTTCGTCCTTTTTTTTTTCCAAATGCAGTTTCAATCTTCTGTCTCCTCTTGCAGCACTTCTCCATCATCAGGTTTTTCCTTCTGATGGTAACATCTTCTTATTATTATTATTATTTGCTTGCTAACAGACCAGCAATATGGCAAGAAAAGCTGCCAAGGGTCAAACATCCCTAGCAACAGAAACTAGCATGCACATGGATAATTGCTTCTCCAAGGAGAGCATTAAGACAAAGCGCGTGCGTGCACACAGAGTATCAGTGGAAATCATCACCATTCAGCAGTTGAAGCAACACAAGGATTAATGCTTCTTCCCCATTACAGTCATGATACCATTGTAGCATTACCTCCCAACCCCCCCCCAACCCCCCAAAAAAAAAATGATGGCACTGTTGTGCACTTCCCAAACTTCTTTGTTGCCAATATTTGGCCTCAAAAGGATCCATATTCATTATTTCACTGATTTTCATGAACTCTTGTCGAGATAGGTGCATTTTGTATGAATGTTTCATGTAGTAACATATTATACGCACAATAAAAAATCAAAATAGCATTAGGAAATAGAAAAGGCCCCTGTGCCAAACTAATGCTCTACACATATAGGTCTACATAATGCTCTACACATATAGGTCTACATGAAGCCAAATCAGAAAGTGATCTCATGACTTCAACCTTTAGGTATCAAATTCTATGGGCATATCTGAAGGTTTATGATGTAGAGAGAAGAATAATAGAGAGGTAGTGACAAGAATAAAGACTAGAGGGGTAGAGACAAGAACAAAAATTAGAGGGGTAGAGACATGAAGAAGAAACAACCAAGGGAGAAAGGGGAAAGGAAGTCACAATTGCTAATTGCAATTAATTTCTCAAAACATTCATTAATTAATCATCAATGCCATAATTCAAATAATAGAGCATAGGGTTTTTATAAAGAGAAACTCTAGATTTAATATAATTTGGTAACAAATTATCTATTCCTAAAAATAAAAAAAAAATCACAATAAAATCATGTAAATAAGAGTAAATAAAATCAAACCAAAATATTGCCCAATAAGTAAAGAAAATAAAATAAAAACTAATAAAATCGGAATCTCTTCTAATCAGAATCTCTTGAAATATTTGATAATCCGTATCAATTCTCCTCGGGTGGTTGAAACTCGACCCCATTAAGTGAAAACTTCCATAGGAAACTTTCCAACCACAAGCCGAGCAACGGTGCAAGCGGCTGCCAACGTTACTAGAAATGTGGGAGGGGAGCCGAAATTGGACTGAGTTGCTAATGTTGTCTTACAGGACATGACTTGGACCTGAAGATGTGTAATCCTGTGGACTCTGATAAAGTTGTAATATACCTGGGTCAAACTAGTGGGGATGATCTCGTTGCTGGTGGGGTGGTGATGTTGCTGAAGGCAAAAAATGATAGGTCTTTATCTCTGATACTAATTTAATATAGGGAGGATGGAAAAAGTAGAGAGAAGAACAATAGAGAGGTAGAGATAAGAAAGGGAGACTAGAGGGGTAGAAACAAAAAAGAGAAACAACCAAGGGAGAGGGAAAAGAAGGTCACAAATGCTCAATGGCATTCAATTTCTCAAAACATTTATGCATCAATCATCAATGCCATAATTCAAATAATAGAGCGTATGGTTTTATAAAGAGAAACTTTAGGTCTAAGATAATTTGGTAACAAATTATCTATTTCTAAAAATAAAAGAAATCATAATAAAATCATGTAAATAAGAGTAAATAAAATCAAACCAGAATCTTACCCAATAAGTAAAGCAAATAAAATAAAAGCCAATAAAATTGGAATATCTTCTAATCAGAATTTCTTGGAATATTTGATATCCGTATCAGTTCAACAACTGTGGTGTATGACCAATTAGTAAGGGCATCCATGTGAAACTGATAGAGGATTCATTTGGTCAAACAAACCTTGAAAACCACGTGTCCAGCACATCGGGATCCTGATATATTTCAACACCTTTTCCATACTTCTCCTGAGCTTTTCTAAGAGCTGCATCAGGACTCCTGGCAACTATATATTCTTCTTCACAATCCTTCCCCAAAATGTACCAAACTGGTATGCGGTGTCCCCACCACAATTGTCTGCTTATGCACCAATCCTTAATATTTGACAGCCAGTGATTATAGATCTATAGATGAAACACAAAATGCAGATGTCAGCATAATCATGCAGTCGAATTTGGGCAGATGTAACTACATGAAGCATTCTTGATAATATACAATGTTATCATGGTAATCATTCACTTGAAAAATTGTGAAAAAGAGAAGTCATTCTTGACCAGAGTGGACAAAAAATTGCAATAACACTGCTAAGATGCTAAGCATGGCCGCAGGTCTACCAATTAAAACTACTTGACAAGATAGAGATAACAGAGACAGACAATAATCACCAAAAAGCCACTTGTAAACTATAACAGGCAAGCACACGTGTGCGACTACACACACAAGCATGCACAAACCCAAAAGAGGAAGTAACAGAGACAAGATTCACCGGGAAGACACTTGGGCAAAGATGCAGGGAAGCTCACACACACGCATGCACAGATGCAGGACAGGGAAGGAGATGGAGCAATTGGATTTTCAATGTGAGATGTACCTTCTCAAATCTTTCGGGCATAATGTGCAGATCTCCTTTCTCAACAACAGAGAGGGCCTTTTCTGCTAAAGTCTCCATTGTTACAAACCACTGCTTACTTACCAATGGCTCAATTATCTACTTTGAACAGTGGGAAAAAGGAATAAAAAAAATGTCAGCGCAGACTTCTCAAGGAATAATCAATCTTTTGCTTCATTTAGTGTGAAGCAAAACGCACTTCTCCACCTCGCTGGGATCTGGGCACCCGTATCATGTGTGGTTCCTTCTTGACAGCTAAGCCCGACTCCTCAAGATCCATCCAAAGTTTCTTCCTTGCCTCAAAACGATCAAGACCACTAACAACACTCATAATTTTGATCAGTAAAAACAGTTATAAGGTGTTTTCAACCTGGAAAAGTATCTTGTGGCCATACCAATAAAGTCCAGCAACCTCATTCAGTGTCCCATCCTTGTTCATTGCATTCAGTATGGGAAGACCAGTTTTTCTAGCTAGGAAATAGTCATTATGATCATGCCCAGGGCTTATCTTCAGCACACCAGTTCCAAATTCTTTATCAACTTGCTGTCTCATAGGCAATTAAACAATTAGTCTCAAAGGCAATTAAGCATTTCATGGCATGTTTCAGACCAGATAAAAATAACTCTGTGAATAACTAATTCTTTCGTTGTAATGAGACAAAGAGAAAAAAATTTACTAGTCAAATTCCCTCAACATACAATTTTCAGATGAAATCTGAACCCAAAAAAAGATGCTACCCAAGGAAATGTTAGTGAGAAAGTTGAGGATAATATATATATATATATATATAATAAAGAAGTTCCTTTATTTAGTACGTAATAATAATTTTTTTTCCAAGATTCTGTAGAAAGGCAGTCTCTAAAAGTTAAGGGTAAGCCTTGATACAATAGTAATGTTCCTCTTTGTGACCCTGAAATTGTGATTCAGATCTACCTCCCTGGAGAAGGTTTAAGGCCATATATGTCCACAGACCCAGCAGTACAGAAGCCATGTGCATTACATCTTTATGACAGCCCCCAAAAGCATAACAAAGCTGCTAGAATTCAATTAGCACATGGCACATGCACATGAGAACATCCCATTATTTAAATGCAGGGCTTTATCTTTCTTTTTTTGTCATATAATACAACAAAAGCATCTACAAGGCCATGTCTTACAGCAAGCAACAAAAACTGTGTTTTAACAATGACATCAATTTTGGGCACATACAATAACTCTGATGAAATAAACATTAAATAACAAAAATGCATTAATGCAGATAACGCACTTACCTTACTACAAATAATAGGAACATGGCGACCAAATGTCATTGGTACAATTGCCTGACTTCCAATATATTTTGCATAGCGATCATCCTTCAAATTACAATCATCGTCATCATCAAAATTTCTCATCAACTTACCAAGAGGAGGAAAAGCCTCTCACATCATGGAAGCACAAATGAACATAACATGATGACATTGTGGAACAGCTATAATGGAAGATACGCTACACTGCTGCACATACAATTTCAAGGATATTCCTTAATAAAACAGAGACCCTGGGAACATAAAAAAGACTGCCTCAAGAATGAGTCAGGGTCCCTATAATCCAAAATCCATAATTACTTAATAAAAGACGTAGCTGAGCTGGCAAAGGGAAGAATCAAATACCATAATAATTCACATAAATAAACTCACTTTCAGACTCTTCTGGGATCTCAGCAGCTATGCCGACAAGTCATAGACTTATCCCCAATCTAAAGGTAATTTGTGCTTTTCCATTGTTTCAAAATTACCTTTCTCATAATATCTAAATGGTCCTTCTTGTTCATCCTTTGTTTCAAAATTGCCTTCCATCATAATATATCATTGATTGTTTTTGAGAAATAGGAGCACAGTTTTATCTTTCCAGTAAGGAGTATTGATTTCTTTGACAATAGCTTTTTTCCTCTTCTTGGAGGATCTTTTAGAAAGATTATTTGTCAATGTCAGTGTCAAAATTGTGTCCTGTCCATAACCTACATCTGGGCACGCTTTTTATGTTAGAATACAAGGTTTAACCAGTTTCCATGAAAGGCTAGCAAGAGATTTGTATTGCTCATCTTTGGATATGTACATAATATCCTAGAAGTGGCTGTGATTGGAGCTCTCACTGATAAAATTGCCCTAGCCATCCCTAGGGGTGGATCTTGAGGGTTTTTAACCATAGAACTTCTAAGGTTCTAAGGAGGCTTACAAGCAATCGCTACGTATCATCTCATCTAGCAATCACTGTTTGAGTCACCTATGTTGTAGCCTGATTGATAAGAGCTCACCTGCCAAAAAGCAGGTAATGGGTGGGTTCAAATCCACCAGACTGCAAATTAAAAGTTCCACCCATCTCCTCCCAGGTAGCAAAAAATAATAATAATATATCGATATTATCTGTACAATGCATTCCATGATCCTACACTTCGTTTGGAAGTCATATATTCCTCTCAGGCCAAATATAAAAATGGATGCTGTCAAAGTGCCTTTCTGAAACCTACCTTAGTTTTTCCTTAGGTTATCTTTATAGCTCATCCCAGAAGGATACTATAGGGGTAATCCAGTATTTCAGCTTTTCCCTGTGGAGAATAGCAGATAGTACAGTCCAAAATAAATTCACATGCAAATAACAAATGGTTGTGCTCTATAAGCACAACAGTATCTGCTTGAGCCAATCTTATCAGACACTTCGGGTTTACTTGTCTTTAGTCTTTAAACTTCACACTTGCCCACCTCCTCCAAGATTTTTGTATGGATTGTGAGAAATTGATTATAGAAACAAATAGTATCCATTTTCAGGCATGCAGATGCATACATAGTTTGAAGAAACAGCTAAATGGAACATGTGCAAGCACAGTGAGAGGCTTCATAGCTTAACGGAATTCCCATGAACAAACCATAATGGTCAGTTCATAAAAAAATCAAACTCCTCACCTGAGGATGCACAGCTATAGCTGTGTCACCAAAAAGAGTCTCTGGGCGTGTTGTTGCTATTGTCAAAAAGTCATTCCTTAAAGATGAATAAAAATGAGAAACTGATTAGAAAACTTACAAGGGCATAGTAAGCTCACATAAAGTCATTTGGAAAACTATTAGGTCTCAATTTTACTAGAACAAAAATGAAAAAAGAGACACAGACATCATTGTTCAGAAACTGACCACATTTCCACAGGTAATGTTTTCACATATGGAATAATGATTCATCAGCATGGTAGAGCTGTTCCATTTGGATGTATATACTGGCCATATACAGTTCCTGTTTGTACACTGGCTATTCACTTTTATCCATGTTTGTACATTGACTATAATCACACAGTTCCTCTCTGACACCAATCACATCTCTAGTGTACATGTTTATACACTGGTTACTCATAGTTCCTGTTCCACTTTTCTAAGAGTTAGTGAAATGTGAAATTTCTAGTCATCCAACATATAGCTGCAGTTCAAAACAATGGTATATGACCTTTGATCCAAAAGAGAAACACCCCCCCCCCCACCTAAAGAAAAAGCAAAAGCATGAGCATCTAAACATAATAATTGTTTGACATCTTCCACCAGATTCCTATATAATTATCAACAACATACAACGAAATTGATGCAAAAGATATTATTCCCTGACTCCAAAAAATAAAAGAAAAAAGACAATGCATGTAGAAGCACAACAATCATTTATGTCTTCCTAATGATTCCCACAACATTTCATCACCACTGTCTAAAACAGACGACGTATGTAGTAGGCAATGCGAAAGAGGGAAGAATTCCTATACAGAAGTTATAAACAACTTATGGAATGATGAGTCACCTGCAGGCTAGAAATGTGAATATTAGATGCTAGCAATAATGGAACCATTACATATTGATGTAGCCGGAGCTAAAAATATGGATTATGGACTGAAGAATGATTGTGGCATAAAAGTTTACCTAGAACCTCCAGCAACACGGTATTTAATATAATATAGAAATCCAGATTCTTCCGAGTACTCTACTTCCTGGTTACAAACAAAGAACATTAGCTTAAACTGAAATATTTGCATATGAAAGCGTCAGTTAGTAAGAGTCATATGAAGCAGTAACAATGTACCAGGTCAGAAACAGCAGTTTGTAGGCTAGGAGACCAGTTTACCATGTAGGACCCTGAAAAAATAAACTTGCATCAGTTGAAACTTTATTTTTTTTCCATTCCCATGCAAAACAATGAGCTAATTCTTCTGGCGAATTATTCACACATCTTGAGAGCCAATTCTTCTGGTGAATTGTTCGCACACATCTTTCTTATTCACTTGTTTCATTCATCGGAAACTCACCACTTCCTATGATTGCTTTTATTAGGAATTCTACGGTTGCGACCAAGATAAGGCTTTTTTTCTGAAATAACTAAAACTGCGTGGTAATCATGGATGACAAGTGAGGAGGCATTAAAGAACCTTACTCCTCAATATGACAGAGTTTTCAGATGTATTCTTTTCTCGCAGAGTGAAGTACCGGGGTTGATTGAAGAAAAGATTTGATTGATGGAGGAAAATGCGATTTGTTTTTGTCTCATGCCTTTAACAGAAGGAAATGCAAGGATTTCCTTCAATGTGGTCCTCAGTTCCCATCCCTCAACCCTCCCTCATGGGATAAGATTGTCTACTTTGATCGAAAGTGGACAATGGAGACCACAGCCTTACAAGGCATAGCACTCTAATCATTTTTTCAGTTGGAGGGCGAGGGTGCATAAATTTCATTTATTAGTTGTTTTACTTTTCGTGATGGATTTACATCCTTTTCAAAAATCTCACCCTCTAATACTGTACTTTGATTCTTTCTCGTCCTGTCAAATTATTCTTTCCAAAATAAAGAGAGAAGTGCCAATTAGCCATCTCCACTCTGTCTTACCTAATAGTCAAATATATGGCCTCTTTTCTCTTTTGAATTGCATTGCATCCCGGTCTGTTTTGAATAGGCTTTTTGGCTCCCTTGTAGCAAAGGGATAGTCCTCATTTATTGCGCATCCTATTTTGGACCAAGTTCAAGGGATATGGAGTAGATAAGTTCTAGGGAAATAAGATAAATTATCCAATGGTACAGCACATACAGCTGAAGACAAATGCCAGACCATGAGGGACACACATTTTATGGCTAATCACAGGATAAAATTTTGTATGGACTCTTGGTTGCATTCTATTTTGGTAATTTTAGGAGACAAGTCTTCAACATATCTCTAAAACATAGTAACAAGACATCAAGACTATTTTTACATTGATTGTTTTTCAATACTTCTAATCTGAAGAGCCTCAAGAGGAGGTGTTCACAAGGAATGCTTGATATTCAATAGAGACTCTAAGATCACTGCTTAAGAAAGCAAAGGCATGCCAGAAGTGTAGAACTAGAATATCTCATCAAATAACCCATGAACAAAACCAGCATATTAAACTTAAGAGTAAATTTCTCAAACCTTTCTCAGTCCAATTCTCTCTCGTGTGATCACTGTGTTTGTGAGAATCATTCAGTGATCCCCGTTTATAAAATTTTTATTCACAGTTAGAACAGCTATGATTGGTGAGTAATGGTGACTAAGTACTAACTCCTTTTTACATCAGCTGTCATTAGATTACTGGATCCCTAATTTTGTATCAGCATAATACATATGCTTTCTTCACCAAAATGGAAATGAAATGGACGCTTAGGACTTTTAGAGCAAAATAAACCTTCCTAAAGGCCCTGAGGCCCTGAAATTGACAGAAAAACAGGTTTTCAATTATCAAATAATAAAGGAATTGAAAGGTCTGCAAAATACTTTAATCCTACATATAATGAATTCCACAGACACAATCAGTTATATACCTTGATATATTAAGCCTTTCTCATGCAGCCTAACAAAAGCCTCAATAACAGCTCCTGTAGAAATGGAAAACAATCAAGTTAGAAAAGTAGAAGAAAAACCATCTGAACATGATTTTTGTGCTAATGCCCAACTGTTCATTGGTAGTCTGGTACACAATCAAGCAACATGAAGTAGCGATCAAAATTATCAATTGTACTAACATGTAACTTCTTACGTTATGTATCACAAATGTTTCATTTCTGAATTATGTCAACCACCTTGCAGATTGAGACTGCATCTCTCCCATGTTTTGAAAGGGATTTCTGAATTCCAATCCACCCTCCCTAACAGTCATTATGTAATAATTTGCAATTTATATTTTACATGTGAATCCAACTCCATTATAATGCAACCACGTACAGGAATATATAAATAAACCTAGAATCTTTGCAAGCTTGACACATAAAGTGATATCCCTGTCTTCAACTCAGTGACCATGCAGAGCCAGCATGTATCCGGAGAAAAGTCAAGTAATGTCAACTGATCATAGGAGGAATGTTACATAGCAAACCAGAAGATAATTCATTTGAAGAAGCCTACATACCAAATGAACAAAGGGACAAAAAAGGGGAATAGGCAAAACTTCCAGTTGTCAAGTATGCATATTTCACGCTAATGAGGTTTCAGCTGAGATGGTCAAGGCTAAGGCTCCATGATTAAAAGATCTTTGATTCAATCCCCAGTGCCCCCTCCCCAACCTTACCTACATATCCCCACAAATGTGTGCAACTGTGCATTTTTCAAACTAGCTACACAACAGATAACTGTCTTACGACTGAGCTGATCATCAAGGGTGAAATGCTCCCTAGTCCAATCACAGGAAGCCCCAAGTCTCTTGATCTGTTTCGTAATGGTTCCACCATACCTGGAAATCATGGAAACAAATTCATAAGAACAACAGTGTCCAATGAACAAATCTATCAAAGAAATTTAAAAATAGAAAAAATGTACTTATCATAAGAAAACCCAAAACTCCAAAATACAAGGCAGAATATATCACAGCAAAATCAACACAAGAATTGATAAAAGAGTTAATGAAGGCTACAAATTTGGCACTAATAAAAGATCGAGCATTGTCTCTATCATAAGCAAAATTCAGGTCATTAAATGTCACCCCTTACAAAAAGCCACTTCTAGAAAACATTCACCCCACTCACAAAGGCCATTTTTAAAAAAAAATCAATAATCCACTAGCAATTCTGGTCATTAGGCATAAAAAGAATAGCACCATTTGAAATAGAAAATTGATCATTATATTTGAAAGGACGAATTTAACTATAACATAGCCTACTTCCTGCAACACATCATCTCAGTTTTCACTCACAGTCTAGCATTATTTATCTAGAGGCAACATAGTTTCCTCTTCTAATGCATTGACATTGGAAATCAAGTTCTGGCTTCTAGAAATATGACATGTTTGCCCTGTGTAGGGATGATGTCCAGATCATCATTCACAATA
Source organism: Nepenthes alata (assembly GCA_028571085.2). Classification (NCBI taxonomy): domain Eukaryota; kingdom Viridiplantae; phylum Streptophyta; class Magnoliopsida; order Caryophyllales; family Nepenthaceae; genus Nepenthes; species Nepenthes alata. The sequence continues at coordinate 11,551 of JAOVVI020000855.1, read as the reverse complement.
ACACAACAATATTTTCTCCCTCATCTTCAAGTTGGCATCATCTGTACATCATATTTTGCAAGCTCCATCTTTATAAGCAATATTTTCTAGCCTTTTCTGCTCTATAATAAGTCTATATATGAAAAATCAATTCTGCATCCAACAATTTTTTCACACAATTATGCAAATAAAAGATGGCCATTACCATTTCATAACGCCATTGTATAACAAGTTTAAAATCATTACTGTTACAGGGTGTGACATTATGAGTCCTCATTCACTAGCATAATGGACATTACACCCAGTTACGGTCATTAGTAGTGGTGGTGATACTGTAGATTCAATTAGAAGTAATTTTTAGCTAATCTTGGCTAGACTAGAAAACAAGATAGCTGCCCTGGCATATTTTGAAGCCAGTCAAACTAGAGTTTGAATCTACCCAATAAATTTACTAGTGCAAAACCTTTTCAACAAAGCAATAGCCAAGACACCACATCTGTTAATGCAAGTGCAATTGCAAAAATCTGTGCGACTGCAATTTAATTCCATGCACTGATAGTGTGAACATTTACCATAAGCATCTAGCAATTAAACCAAACTGAGACCAAGCAATGCCACATTCAGCCAGGGCCAGGCCCATAAGATATCTAATTTAATTGACAGAAAGAAGACAGAAGTAAAATATTAGAGGACAACCAAAGAAAAAAAGCAGAGATTTACATAAATTTTCCTCAGTTCTTTTGAAAAAGCCAAATTATAACTCAATTGAAAAATAAATAATTATGAAACATCCACCTATTTTTCCTCACAAAATCACCAAAAGAACTGCAAAGCAAAAACCAATGATAATTTTCGGTGTTACTTGTTTGATTGTTCAGCCCATTAATAGTAAGAGCAACTGCAGAAATGGAGAAGAAGGGAACAGGGAGATACTAATAGCATGAAAAGAGAGAGTGGAAGTCCAAAACAGTGACTCAATACTTCCAGACACTGCAGGGAGAGAAACAGCAGCAAAATAAGCACACTTACTTTTCTTTCCACTCCCAAACACGATTTATGAACTCCTCTCTACATAGATCGGCCCTTTTTACTCCCTCAGAAGCAAGCATTCTTTCAACAACCAACTGGAAAAAAAGAAAAAGAAAGAAAGAAAGCAAAGTCAAACAGCTGTAGCAAAGTAATGTTGGTAATTTGTCATTACAAACAAAAAAACTTCAATTTCCTTGATAGGTATGAGAAATAGCTAACAAAAGCATTCATAAATATAAAGGCTGAATGCCAATCTTTTTTTTCCTGCCAGGATGGGGGGGGGGAGGATAGAATGACTAGCAGAAGTTAAGCTGCAAATCAAAATATTAGACATTAAACATTCTAGCTTTATAAAAGAACTTCATATAAATCATTTTTGGAAATACTCAACTCCAATATTTGCAGGTGTATGACAATCTATTTGCTAAGGTTATGATAATGACTACATTTGAAAGAACATAAAATTAGAGACGAGTTCTCATAAACAGTGTTTCACAGTTGTTATTTTTCCTTCTTCCAGATGAACTGTGAGGCATTTTCAAACCCAACCAGTGTTGATTTATAGAGAGCTTTTTCCTCACCAGGACAAAAGATGGTTTTGCTAGCTAACAACAATCATAAAAATTACATTTGAACTGAAAAAAAAACAACTCACACAGGTTAGAAAAATTGGTAAGAGAGATTTAGGACATCACAATTGGAATCATGATAATAAGTTTGATTATTGATGGCCCATTTCAGCACTTACCTAGTGTGTAATCTTTGCGAGTAGGGTGAAGAGCTTGGACCAAGCCCACAAAGTAGGGGCTCGAATTCTTCATTTCTAAAAAAATTGCTTACCAAAAGAAAACTATTAAATAAACCACCAAGTTTCAGTTGCGACATCCTCTGGATAGCAAGATGATATCCTTCATCAAGCAGAATGGGAACAGTAATAAAAACTTAACATGCTACCCGCAACCACCAAAAAGCAAGAAGAAAACAGAAAAAAACTCCAAAATATCAAACCACTATGGGAACACTAACACAGAACCACAATAAACAGAGTTTGTACATAATCTACTTAACAAAACAAAAAAAAAAAAACAAAAGAAGTAAAACTCTAATAAGTTTCTTTTTGTATTCTGTACATCTAGATTCCGAAAGTAATTTGCTGAGGAAATGTAATTTTCTGTAAAAAAAATGGGATGGTGGAGCCATTTTCAAAACTTCTTCATTCCATTTCTCTTACAATGTCCTCCTCCAATACATTAAGAAACATGAACTGAGAAAGGATTCACACAAGTTAACCACCAATGAATAAACAGTTGATAGGACATGATCAAATGATTCTGATGTACCCTAATAGTTAGTGTAATATAATTTATCTGATCACTGAAACAAGTGTGACACACATATGATCCAAAGACAAACCTGAGTAGCAATACCGGCATGGTCAGTACCAGGAACCCATAGCGTAGCCCTTCCCTTCATACGGTGGTACCTAACCATGATATCCTAACAGCATAAACATCAGAATTAACAGGTATTATCAATAACAAATGCAGAATCACAGCAAAATACAATTCGTATTTCTTTCATTTCCTTTACCCATACTTGGCTGCATCAGAAATTGAGCAAGGACTGTGTGTTCAGATGAAAAGGTATAATGTTACCCCATTCATTGTCTCCATCAACATAGTCCATGTAACAAAATATACAGCAACTCTCATGTCATGTGACTTATTTTGTAATGAGTGTTAAACCAGCTTGACAAGGTAGAACAATATAGTTCAGACAGTGAACCCAATAGCACAAAACCTGGCTGAGTAAGTGCTTAAGTTAATCCTTTTCAGCACCGAGGTTATCAAAGAGCACCTCAGCATAATAGAACAATAATCTTAAGGTGAGTGTCAATATAGAACATCTCCTTGCTTTTTTTCTTTCATCAAGCCATCACATAGTCCGGCCATAATGCTCATATCCCAAAATATTATATTACTTATATAAGGAAAATCACCAAGCCAAATGCCTTAAAAAATAAAAATGAAAAACATATCCAGGTAGCTCATGAAACAAAAGAAAAGAGATAGAAAACAACTATGAAAAAGAACAAAAGGAAGGACAGCAGTTCTTAAACCTCAAGTGTCACAAACAACGCATGCCCCATATGCAGAGAACCAGTCACATTTGGTGGAGGCATTGAAATCACAAAAGGATCACCTCCTCGGTCAAAGTTTGGCTTGAAGTAACCCTGAGACTCCCACCTAGTGTCAAGTGATTTAGTCATTGAACATTGATATGCATACATAAGCACCCTCATTTCAGTGCGTACTAATGGCATGAAGCACAACTGTCACTCCTACAACGCAAGAAGAGCAGAAACCAAAACCAGACTTTTACACATGTAGACACATAAACACATGATACCAAATTTTGTATCATAAAATCACGCACCATTAAACATCATTGTCTGTAGATGAAGCAGCAAATGTATAATAACCTTGTCAGGGAACAGTAAATATAAAATTTGATTAAGAATGTGAATCTGCTTTCTTGGAACTAGTTATAACTAATCAATCACAAGACCCAGAGCACTTAACCAGCACATAGAATGTTATGAACTACAAGGAATACAACTTTAAATGCTTTTTTTTTGTCATATCAAGTAGCTTTCAGCAAAAATATGGTACAAATTAATTGAAAAACATTGTAACTTCCTTCTGTACACTTTTAGGAGTATCTATAACATGTCTATATGGCTTTCACTACAAGACTAAAATAACTGAATTGTGAGCATAATTTGTTAATATTTCAGAGTGTTTTTTCACTATTTGGATGACCTATCGCTCTGTTTTTGCTTCCAACATGAGGCCATGACTGAAAGAGGATTAAGATGAAGTAAGCCCCTCGTGTCATCTGTACGCATTCTGTCTCTTGTCAAGTATGTCAATTTATTTTCTACATAAACGAATTCCATTGAAATTTTCATTTGATTCTAATCTCGTAATGCAAATCCATTTGATCCGAGTCTATCGATGGAAAAGCTTCACATTCATCACATTCTCCCCCTAAAGTAGGTATGCATATCCCAAACTTTTTTTTTTTGGTAAAAAACGCCGTGCTCATGGACAACATAGATTAATCTTCAACAGGCATGTTAAGAGAATGAAAAGAGAATCAAGGAGGAGCACACCAGCTATAAATGCGTTCCTCCGAATTAAAGTCGAACGATTTTTCCGTCGTTGGAGAAGTAAATACACCATTCTGTGAAGCAGCAGCTGTAATAACAGCAAACATCATTGAAACAAGAAATGTATATTCAAGGAGAATTTGCCAGTAAGAAAAAGTCCAAGCGACAATATCTTTTTTTTTTTCATTTTCTCCGCTGGAATGTCCACAGTTTAGCAGCGAAACGCACCTGAGAAGAGTCGAGGTGTGAAGCGATGGAGGTGAAGGCAGGGGACCTTGATGACACGACGTCGTTGGGAACATAGGAGGGGGTTGAGTCTGTAAACAGAGCAAGAAGACAGAAACGATGGACTTGCCAAAGACGCCATAGCCAAGCTGTTGGATTTTTGCCGGATAGGAGTGAGTCTTAAGCGCACATTACAGAGAGAGGGAGAGGCCGAGGGCGAGGAAGAGCCACCCCGTGTGGATGGATTAGCCACAATTTTTTGATCACTCCTGCCCTGTTTATGAACTCATTTTGTGGGCTCGTCCTCTTTGGGGATTCCTTACTGCATCTACAGAACAGCTTGAAATTTTAGTACTGCATCTACTAGAAGAAGCTGGCCCAACCAAGAACTTGAATAATAATTTTCACAGAGCAGGATATTTCCAAGAGGGCGATCTTTTAGCACATGACATGATGCAGCATTAGTCAATTAACGCGCGATTAACAATGGTAAAATTGTCCCGTTAGAGACAGGTGACAAGTCTTTAATCTCTAAAGCTTGCAGACCCATCCTCAAAAATGAAGCTAATCTCGAAGAATCTGAATTCGTTCTTCCTAATGGCTCAAGGAACTCAGGCAATAAATCAATGCAAAGCTCACAAACATCTCTCTCCACCCTGACTAAACATTAAGGATGATATCATTTGGAAAAAGCTCCTTAGGAAAATAAAATACAAATATGAAAAGAGTGTCTATTGGGCAGATTATGGAAATTTCATATTCCACCCTAAGTTAAGGGTGTTTATCCTGGCTGATTTTGAGCAATAACTCATCATAAATCAGTTTAAAATATTAATGTATTAAACTCCTACACATTTTGCCATGTAGTTGAAGTTGCTGTTTATATCTTTAAAAATTTCTACCAAGTAGGAGAATTATGAAAAACCATCCTTCCAAAGGCCTACTGTAATAC